>JAXQQM020064565.1:0-57234 GCA_034641835.2 Pinus albicaulis | reverse complement strand
GAGAAAATCAAAGCCATTGGGCTATGGAGTCAAGAAAGGATTTATTTGTAATCAATGTGCAAGCTTTCATTTGGGCTAGTCATCTAGAGCATTTGGACCTTAAAGGAGATATTTGGGATGGGACATTAAGGACAGCAAATGAAGAGGATAACCAACCAACTCTGTCTGTAGATCAGGTCAGAGGTCTTTTAACTCCAGACCTTCTTGGACAAAATCAGAAGGCAATACAAGGGATCTTAGAAAGGGTTAACTGGTCGCACAAGGATCCTAGTGGACAGGGCTAACACTAATTTTGATGTTCAAGCAATGAAACTGAAATACGAGAACATATGGAACACCGGATTTCAAATAAACAATAAATTAGAGAGCGAGGAAATAACATCCACTACATAATTAAATCATTGAAATCGATATTCGGATACACATATAAGCGAGAAAACATTGAGCGAGGAGCGGACACGAACTCTCAAAAGATGAATCTATCACCAAACATAAATACTACGGACAAAAATAGACAGAGATATGTCGGCAGGGATGCGGTCGTCGCAGAAATACGAAAACATCACAGCCAAAGGATTTAGATACGAGATCCACTGTATGTTTGTCATAACCCAAACAACACCCGTGGAGTACATCATAGCCCATAGCTTGAACATTCGATGAATACATCGGATCTCGGCCCTATCTTACAGATGACCACAAGATAACCTTCTAGGGAAAAGATGGCAAAAATCCTAACAATAATCAAAAACCATTACAATGTTTCTTTCTGTGTTTTATAGCAGTGGGAACACAAAGATCGACCGAAGAAGGTAGGTGAACATTGAATGTCACATTTCCATTAACAATGATGAGGCTGACCATTCTTCTTTATTATGTTTAATCATATATTTTATGAGAGAAAAATCCATCCAGTGTGATATGTATTAGGTGAAAGTACTCACAGTGTAGACAGTGTAAATGAACAAAAAAAAAAAAAAAACTACTGAAATGTCTGTCTCATAAATGTTCTGGCGTTTTCAGGTCTGTTTTCTGGTGGAACAAACTTCCGGGACATGCTGCATAATAAAGCTATATGGGTTCCATGTACTTGATGAAGAACAAACATTCTGCTGATGAAAAACCCAGATATTACCTTTTGCCTGTGCTCGGGATCACGATGAATCCTCAGGATATCAGGCTTCTTTTATTAAACACGCTGGGTGTGAAGCTCAAGATTATTAGGTAACCGCGGCAATCACCCCCCATGTACGCACGCGTGGTTCCCTCCGCCCTCTCCATTCTCACAGCAGGTAGCTGAGTTGAACGTGGCTGGGGTACTCCTTCAAGATGCTGCCTTCTTGAAGAAATCTTTATTTTTCTTATTTCTAAGTAGTAGTACCCGACTCCGATTAATTTCGTCTGCGCGCTCTTTGGATGGTACGGCGGAGCCACTGGTGGTCTTCTTGCCCCAAAACCTGCCCGAAACAACCCGGCAGGCGGGGGGGCGCGGGGCGGAAACGGGGGATAAGGAGTGAACGCCCGGGCGCGGCCCGGCCAACCGCGGAAAAAGTGAGAGGAATAACGAAAAATCGCTTTCTGTTAGGTAATTGACGGAACACGGAACGAAAAAGAAATGAGAAAACGTGCGTGCCGGAGAAAATCGATAGATAGAATAGAGAAGAAGGTATGGATACAGAGACACGGCTTCGTGGCAGTAGCGGAACTAAAGGGAACGATGGGGTGGTACGACAATGCATGGACGGTGGCTCTCCCGTCGATCGGAGATACAGAATCGACGAGCGAGAGCGACGAACGGAGAGGGGTCGACCCCCGGCCCCGATGGGCGGGGAGTCCGTGGTGCGCGCGGCGGTCCGGACGACGGGCGGTCGGACGGGCTTTGGATCGGACAGCTCTCATCAATTCCGCTACCTAGCCACCAACCGAACATTAATGCGTGAAATGAGAGCCGGTTTTCCGCTGTATCGAGGACACGCGGCTAGTGCTGAATGGAATCGCTGGTCGCTCGGAGAAAACCACTTATGCGGATGAATGGTGCGGAAAAAAACACATGGTTTTGGAACAACACAGGCGGGTGGGGATGACTGTTTCGGGCGAGCACCGCGCCGTCGGATCGGTGTTTAACGGACGACCGAGATTTACCAAAAAATCAAACCGGCGGCAAACCTTTACAATAATGTAGTTTATCAGTTTATAAATTTGGCGGAAAAAAAAGTTTAAATAAGGTAAGGAGTTCCGGCGAGTAGTCTGTGCCCCAGGTCTCATAAAAGTAAGTACGGAGGGCGACCGAAAAAGAGCCAAACTCGTGCATAATGTAGAAGTGAAGTTTTCAACATTACTTAACGAACAAACAAAAAATTTGGTAGAAGATAAGGTGAATTATTTGGAGAAATAAAAAATGATGGTGGGGTTTGGGATAGGTTTGAAAGGATTTTGAAAAAAAAAGGAAAAAAGGGTTGAGATGAAGTTTGCGGATATAGGGGTAAAAGACGCACGGAAATGATTGGCGAGGATATGCTAGTGAGCTGGCGAAGACTTCAAGAGAATGAATTTTCGGGGGGAAGGCTTCCTTGGAGGCTCCCGAACAATCTAGCCCCGGCTGCTTGTCAAAATTTCTAGAAAGACATTAACAAGTTGGGCGTGAATGTGGGAAGGTGTATTCAATAAAATAAACAATAAATCCAGCGAAATAATAGGGTAGCGTTGATGGAAAAATCAGAATAATGATTGTGTGCATCAGTACAATGGTTATTATCTTAAAATGAATACAGCTGATGCACAACGGAAATAACACATACCCAAATATATCTCTTAAAATAGATTAAATACGGTCTGGAATGAGTGGATAAAAGTCCATGAATCAGAAAAAAATCAAAATGGACGGCAATGCTTGAATCTGCCACTTTCAGACATAAAAAAACATAAGGAGTTTGACTATGTACCTGCTCCATCTTAAAATAACGCAGTTTCAAAAGCATGAGCAGGAGGCCAATAATAAAGATCAAATTTTGAATATATAACAACAAATCAGATCCATTTTGATGCTCTTACATGATTCAACATAATATAGAAGCAAGAGAGAAGAAACTCTTCAGAAACGAGGGTTGTAACACATGTATTTTTGCAAAATGGCTTAACAGCATTTTATAAGAGGTGCAACAACTAATGTTACACTTCAGATCTAGAAAATATCTATGTACAAAAGATAAGATTTGCTTCATATCTATACACTATAAATGCTCTATTACAAGACCCCCTTGGGGTTTTGATCAAATAATGTAATACAAAGAGTAGATATGAGTTTGAAGTTGCACATCTGTAGTATTATTCAGAAATTTCTGCAGATGTTTTACACTAGAAACGGATCAGATCTATACAAAACATGGATCAGCAAGCTAATCCATGGATCACCAAAGTGAAAGGCAAAGCCCAGAACCAGAGATCTCTTCTCAAAAAGGGGATCAAAACACCGTAAAAAACCTCCTCTGAAAATAACGCAGTCCCGGAAGGGAAAATGCACTGTAGCTTGAAGCATTGAGTTGGCCTGATACGAGGATGTGAAATATCAACTCCAAAGGTTCAGAACTCTCTTTACCATGAGATAGAAGACTTTCCTAGTGAAGAGGGCCTGAAATGGCCTAGATCTGAGCAGAGCTGACCTCCACTTGCTGCATCTTGCAAGGACAACCTAATCCTAAATATGATCAGCGCTATAGTTGAAAGATGAGCTTGGCCAAATTCCTGATAGTGGATGAAATCAACAAGAATCCTCCAAGAAATCCTCAATAGAAGAGGTGGGATCCCTACATAGGAACTTCCAAGTGCTAAGCAACACTATTCTCAACTAAACAACAATGAATGGTATTTTTCTAAACAAAAAAGATACTCAGAAATATGCATAATCAAGAACCTTCTCATGCTACCTTCCCCTTCCTTTTATACGATGAAAGCCTTGTCAAACCCTAAACCACTTTGATGAATTAGCTCCTTTCACATGAGGGGCCTCCATCTAGAACAACGTTGTCCCTCCATGAGGTACATTGTATCTAGACAACGCTTTAGATTTGGTCAAGGTTGACCCAGTTTCATAGCTCAAACCCCTTTCACACCTACAAGTGATTTGTTTACATGGCCCAGATTTTTCCCTGTTCATATGGGCATTGATTTATTCATTATTTTCAGGAGTTTTACATGTCCTCCTTTATTCATTTATTCATGCAACAGAAAATGAGACAAAAATGTATATTCCTCTTAGCTTAGGCTAAGTAGGAATATTACAGTGCTCCCCTCCAAAATGTTTCTTGTCCTCAACTAACTGATAGGGTGAGTGTTGTAGTGCTTATCCTCCTCCATTGGTGACACCATAAAGGATCAAGTCCTCCTCATAAGCCAAGTTTTCACCAAGCCAACACATCATTAATTGTTCCTCCAAGGTCATCATAAGATGTACATAGTCTATCCCAAAAGGAGTGAAAAATTCAACAGAAATAAACATGGTTGGAGCAATGCTTTCCCTAAAACATGTAGCATGAGGTACATAGAGAAGTCCCATCCCATGTGGTACATACAAGCTTCCCATCCTCCCTCCATACAGTCCCATAAATAACACAACTATGTCATCCAAGTATGGAAGAAAAATTACATATACACAAACAGAAATTAGAGCTTGAGGAGGTGGGTCAAAATCCCACATGTGATGCTAGCACAGTGCATCTCCTGCCTGCATTAGATCAAGGTGTGGTAAGTGGAATTCCCACCACACATTTATTGCATAAGTCATCTTAACATAGTTGAAGATGTCAGATATGTTTGGTTCCTTTGGGAAGCACCCATCATGAAAAGGAATCTCCCTTTGCACAATAAGGGAGTGGCCAAGTTCAGAATTTCTATTGGCCCACCAAAAGCCATGAGATCTACATGATATCTCACTCCCTTTAGGAGTCATAGCCTACAAAAACATGGTAAAAGAATGTGATAAATCAGAAAATGAGATTTTCTTTGCATGATCAGATTCTTTACCATCATAGTTCCTCATACACATGGAGTTGTGCATGGGCATTCCCCCTCTACCAAAAGAAGGAAGAAATGGCTGAAATGAATCTTGCATAGAGTCCATTGGCTACCCCAACTCCACATAGCCCATGCACTCTTGAAAGAGCTGGTGTAGTTCCTCTCTCAAGCCTTCCCAATCAAAGCTCCTCATGATCAGGATGTAGATCTTCATTGACTGCATATGGCTGAGAAAGAATTCTTTGTGTTCACCTTGTAGTATCTTCTGCTTGAGCTTGGAAGCTCTAGACAAGAAGACCCTACCATGCTGATAGATGAATCCCCCTTAGACTACGTACCCTTCTTCTTGCTGCATGTCATCTAGTATCATACATGTGTGGAGATCTTCGGAATACTCTACAAGAAGTTGAGATTTCCAGTACAAATCCACATTTTTCAACAATGAAAACACTGATGATACATCCATGGGAGTGTCTGTCATGTTGCTGATCTCTTATTTGACATTTCTCATGTCAAATATGTGTGTTGAAAGGCTGATCCTCCCATTCTTCTCCTCCCACAGCACAGATCTAGAAATGATAGGGGGTGATAGTGATGAAGGAAAAAGATCCCCTTACTCTTGAGTTGTCCCAAGCCTCCCAACACTATAGTTTGGTCTTCCATTGCTCCAATCCCTCGTAGATCTAAATTTTGAGTAGTAATTTGTGAGGTCTCCCCCACAATATTTGTATCTCTTGGCCTCCCGGGTGGTTTGCCACTAGATAAGAATTTCCCCTGTAGAATTCTCATGAACATAAGAGAAGGGACTGTGAGGTCCGTGCTTCCACTGCACAAATCCATCTTTGTTGTTTGTGTGGTAGTGCTAGGTGAGGGGTAAGTATGCATGCCTTAGATCATTTGAGGTTCACCACTCTTCATGTCCACCCATTCCATTTGCAAAGCCTTTCAATCAGTGGTGACTTTCCCCAATGTATTCAACCATTGGACACCGAAAATGATATTGGTGTCTAGTATGTCAACTACAAAGAAGTGATCCACCAAAGTGTAGGACCCCATAGTGACTGAAAGTGATGGGAAATAGTGCATGCATTGCATTGTCCTATCTCCTGGGACCAAAATAGAGAATCCCTCAAAAGTATCGGTGGGTATTTCCCTCCTCTACACAAGATGAGCATCAATAAAGTTTTGGGTTGCCCTACTGTCAATCAGTACAGAAAACCTTTGATTCATGATTGAACCTTGTACTCTTAAGGTCAAGTACTTATGTACTCCTCTCAAAGATGCAAGAGATTGAACCTTCTACTCTTAAGGTCAAGTACTTAGGTACTCCTCTCAAAGATGCAAGAGTTCCTCCTATTGGAGCAAAGGCTGCATTCCCATCTCCAAATGGTGTTGGATCTTCCTCAACATTGTCAGCGCTCTGACCTCTTCTTGCTTTATCATCTTCTTCTTCCTCCTAAAAATCTGAGAAGACTTCTATGCAGTGTGATTTCCTAGTAGCACATCTATGTCCAGGTGCCCATGACTCTTGGCAAGTGAAACATAGCCTCTTATTTCTCAGCTCCCTCTGGAATTCAATATCAATATGCTTCTTGAATGAGATCTCCTTGGAAGGAGCATCTTTCTCTTCCTTCCCTTTAGGAAGGTAAGGGGCCTTGTTCTGAAAAGTTGCCTTTTATTTTGGCAAGGCATCTTGGAGGTCTCTAGCCCTCTCATTGGCATCATGCAAGGTCATGGGCTTGGTAGATTTAACCAACCCATCCAAAGGTTCATCCAAGCCGTTGATGAACATGTACACCCTCCTTGCTGTAGACAGATCAGGAACCATAATAGATAACCTCAGAAATTCAGAGATATAAGTTTCTGCATTTCCTAATTGCTTCAAATTTGCAAGGCTCATTAAAGGTGCTTTTAGATCCTTTCTGTCAAACCTCTCCACCAGTATTCTAATGAGTTTAGAGTAGGCAGTCACATTGGCATGGCCCAATGTAGACAACGCATGGAACCACCAATTGTGGGCTTCACCTTCAAAGTGAAGTGTTGCAATCTTAATGGCTTCCATCTCAAGGAATTTGTTCAACTATAAGTAGATATTTGACTTTTCTACCCATGCTTTGGTAGAATTGGTGGATGACCCATGAAACATGGGTAAAAAGAATCTACCCATAGAGTGATGCCGATCATTATTTTGAATGAATCCACCATCTCTATACTGATGCCTTCGTCTTCTTCTCTCCTTGAGGTTACAAAACTCTTGAAAACTCAGGTGGTCCTTGAATCTATGATTCTGAGACTCATACTCCTCAAAGTAGTCTTCAAGGGATGCTTTGCCTTGAGGCCATTCATTCTTCGCAGCAAAAAATGTAGGCATAGTAGAGTGTTGTGGAGCTTGTGGGGCTTGTGGCTGATTCACTTGTTGATCATTCCAGTGGTGAGACATGCCACAAATCTCTCTAAGACTAAATCCTTCAGGATATTCCTTCATCCTGTCCATTCTCATCTCTTTGATCTCTCTAGAAAGATCTTGCATGGCTTCTAGAAGATTTCTTGCAAACTCTTCTCCCTCTTTATCACTTCCAGATTCAGGGACTTTCCCCTTATCCTGATCTTCATTATTGTAATCAAATTTCTTCTATCCTCTATGCAAATATCTCTTCTCTCTATCAGTAAGAGGATCATATTCTCTTGAAGCCATCTTGGTTCCATATCTTCAATGATAAGCACAGGTTGTGCCAAGAAAGAAGCTTCAATACCACTGTAATATCCCAAAATGGGAATGCACAGTAGTGCCTGCTGAAATAATGCACTTTTGGGAAATATGTGCACTAAAATGAGTTTGGAGCTCCTGGATCCCTTAGATCAGTTTATTTTGGGTCTAGATCCAAAAGGAGAGAAAACAAAAATCAAACTAGGTGTGGTAAACAGATCTCCCACCACCTAGTCTAGCTAAAAAACACCCAAAGAGAGGGGCTGCAGCTATGTACAACAAACTGCTTCAGAAATAATGCAGTTTTGAAAGAATGAGTAGGAGGAAAATAATAAATATTAAATTTTGAATATACAACAGAAAATCCGATCCATAATGATGCTCTTACATTATACAACAGAATATAGAAGACAAGAGAGAAGAAACTCTTCAGAAAAGAGGGCTGCAACACATGTATTTCTACAAAATGGCTTAACAACATTTTTATAAGAGCTGGAGTAGCTGAATGTTACACTTCATGTCTAGAGTAGATCTATGTACAAAATATCAGATCTGTTTCAGATCTATACACTATAAAGGCTCTATTACAAGATTCCCTTGGGGTTTTGATCAAATCATGCAATACAAAGAGTAGATCTGAGTTTAAAGTAGCAGTTCTGCAGTTTTATTTAGAAATTTCTGAAGATTTTTTACACTAGAAATAGATCAGATCTATACAAAACACGGATCATCAAGAAAATCCATAGATCACCAAAGTGAAAGGCAAAGCCCAGCACCAGAGATCTCTTCTCAGAAATGGGATAAAAAAACCCTGCAAAACCTCCTCTGGAAATAACGTAGTCCTGGAGGGGAAACTACGTTGTAGCTTGAAGCACTAAGTTGGCCTAATACCAAGATGTGAAATATCAACACCAAAGGTTCATAACTCTCTTTCCCATGGGATATAAGACTTTCCTAGTGAAAAGAGGGCCTTAAATGACCTATATCTGAGCAGATCTGACCTCCACTTGCTGCAACTCGCAAGGACAACCTAATCGTAAACACGATCAACACTGTAGTTGAAAGATAAGCTTGGCCAAATGCATGATAGTGGATGAAATCAGTAAGACTCCTCCAAGAAATCCTTAATGGAAGAGGTGGGATCCCTGCGTAGGAACTCCCAAGTGCTAAGTAGCACTATTCTCAGCTAAACAACAGAGAATGGTATTTGTCTAAACAGACAAGATAATCAGAAATATTCCTAATCAACAACCTTCTCTTGCTGCCTTCCCTTTCATTTTATAAGATGAAATCCTTGTCAAACCCTAAACCAATTTGATGAATTAGCTCCTTTCACATGATGGGCCTCCATCTAGAATAACGATGTCCCTACATGAGGTACATTGTATCCAGACAACGCTGTAGATTTGGTCATGGTTGACCCAGTTTCATAGCTCAAACCCCTTTCACACCTGCAAGTGATTTGTTTACATGGCCCAGATTTGTCATTGTTCATATGGGCATTGATTTATTCATTCTTTTCAAGATTTTTACATCTCCTCCTTTATTCATTTATTCATGCAACAAAAAATGAGACAAAAATGTATATTCCTCTTAACTTAGGCTAAGTAGGAATATTACACTTAGAATATTCATTTCTTAGGACCATCTATTGGAGGACAAGTGTCAAGTTTCTATTGGATGGTACGGGGTTGGAAGGGCCAATCAGAAGTTTCCACATGGCCAACCCTGAGGCTTCCACATGGACCTGCAACTACATAATAAAATTTTGCTGAGGGTCCACAGGAATCGAACCCCAGACCTCCCGATAGGCACGTGCATGTCTTAATGTCTTTTCTCCACATTACTTCTTAACCCCTAAGGGCGTGGGTTTGTATTAATGTTTAATGAAATGGTGTATGGGGTTTGGGAACCAGCGATGTTTCCAACCCACTAGCAGTTTTGCATTACATTGTCACATGGCGGTAAAAGTTGCCAGTGTCTCTGCGGTTAGGGCTAACCCATGACACATCAACCCACAGTTTAACAATCAGCCATAGCTACAACCACAGTCTCCACCTTGAGTTGTGATGGTTTATGTAACGGTTTGGGGGTGCATGTGGCCACCACTCAAACAATTTAACATTTAATACACAATCAAGTCAAAAGACAGTTAGCGGGCGCACCATTTTTTGTGGCCTATGCCAATTTTAACTCCCGTTAAGTGGAGTTCTCCACTTTTAGTGGAGATTTCCTAGGTGAAACTGGGAAAAAGTGTAGGAGGCCCAAATTTTGACCATTCTGAGTGAATGAAGAGTCATTTTTTACTAATTGGAGAATTATGGAGCCATTGGTGTAGTGTAAAAAACCATTAGGGCACTGCAACTACATTTAATAGCAAAATTTTGAGTATAATGAAATATGGATGTGCCATTGGGATCTGGACCAGCAGATGTAACCTAGGAGGGGTGAACTGCTTCATCATGCCTGCTGTGTAAATTTCATGTGGTGACTTTTTTATCTATTTTACACTACCGTTCAATGTTATTTAAGCTTTTTTTATACTTCTGATTCACTAAAAATCATCTACAGTTCATGGAAAAACACCTTAAACCTCATGCAAACTAATGAACTGATTATGCACATGTTTTTAAACTAAAAGGACACTTAGCACAAAAAAACTAATACAGTCATTTTGGATCAAATTTGTATCAAAGATATAGTTTATTATATAGTTTTATTTAGTGAAAAGAGTTTTTTAACCTTTTTCAAATTTTAGATCCTTGCAAGGCTCAGGCTCAAGAGAGGAGAAGGAAAATTGGTGGAAGTAGAAGGGTCTCAAAAGGAGAGAAAGATTGCCACAATCTCCACCACCTATTTCACTTCCTAAAGAAGCATAAGCTCCATTAGGCATGCCTCATTAGGAAGGAGATATCCATGAAGAACTTGATCCTAAGGAGGAAGGAGTGTTCAGGAAAGTATTTCTTGTCATGACTAAGATTGTTAGAATCCTTTATCAAGAAAGGATTGAGAGATTGGAAGGAGAAGGATCTAAACTCCAAAAGGAAGGAAAATGATTTCAAGAGGTCAACGTGATGAAGATAATTCAAAGAAGGGGAAATGAGGAAATGGAGGCAATGGAGAGCCATCATCCTCACCCTCATCATCATCATCATCCTCTACTTCTTCTTCAATACATCAACCACACAAGTCCAAGAGCACTCATAAAAATACTTTTTTAAAACTTGATGTTAATTTCGAATTGCAAATGTTTAATGGTGAAGTCAATGTAGAAAAGCTTGATAATTGGATTAGATAATTGGAGGTCTATTTGATAATACAAAACCTTCAAGGTGTTCATACCAAAATTCAGTTAGCTTCTTTGAGAATGGAAGATGCAGCACTTGTTTGGTGGGAAGCCAAGACAAAGGAGAAAATAAAGAAGCATGGTAAGATTATTCTTTCATGGTTACATTTAATTACTGCTATTAAAAAATAGTTTTATCCATTAGCTCATATGTAGAAAGCCATCATGAACTGGCAGAACCTTAGACAATTAAAGGGACAAAATGTGCAAGAATACACCCAGGAATTTAGGAGAAGATCTCTCTTATTAGGGGTGGATTTGCAGAGCCAATATGCTTTTATAAGTACATAGGAAGCTTACATAGCTACCTAAAACATACTATTCTCATGTTTAACACCACCAGTGTAGATGAATTTTGTGTTCATGCCACACATCTAGAAGCTAGAGGGAATAACATTTTTGAAGAGGGTAGAAAGAAACATTTAAAGGGTAAAGCCAAGGAAAAGACCTCAAAAGGTAAAAACAAAAAGAATGCATTTATTAAGAAAGAGGGAGAAAATTTGGTTTTAAAAAATTGTTCAGAAGAAGCCCATAATGAAACTCATTGTTGGAAATTACATCCTGAATTGAGGCCAAAGAAACCCAATAAAAAAGGGAAATAGAAAAATGCTGCTACAACTCAACATGATTTAAGATCTGATTTAGGCGATGAGTTTAAAATCATAGCTATGGGATTTAAGAACATGAAGGGAAAATAAATTGAAAATAAACCCAACACTAGTACATCAAATTTTCACATAAACACTCCAAATGAAGAAGAAAGAATAGAACGGTTGCATGTGAGGGTCATATCCAAACATACCAATATCGACACATTGTTTGATAGTGGGTCACAAGAAAACTTAACCTATGAATATTTTTTCAAGAAAATTAACATTGATACCATACCACATCCAAAACCATATCCATTGGATTGTATTTGTAAGGATGCAAATCTACAAGTTTCAAAAAAATGTATTGAGGTTTGCAATCACTGCAAGCTTTGTTGACACAGTTGAATTAGATTTGGTTCCGCTTGACCTTATTGGTATTGTATTAGGGATTCCTTACTTGTATGATAGGAAAGATATCTTCTATCAGCATGAGAAAAATTATAATTTATTCAAAGTTGGCAAGGAGTTCATTTTTAGAGCACATCGCAAGAAAACAAACATTGCTATGGTAAATGCTGGACAGGTAAAGAGGCTGGTAAATTCAAGTAATATTTTTTTTCTTCTTATGATTAAGCCTAAAGCTAATATTAATCCTGAATATTTTTAAGGATGAGATCCTAAGTTGAATACATATTTATATGATGTGGTTAATGGACATCATGAGATGTTTCAGGAGCCAACACGATTGCCTCAAAAAAGGGAAATTCAACATGAGATTTAGTTGCAGTAGGATTGTCCTCTTCCAAACATCGGTATGTATCCCATGTCGATAATGGATAATGCTGAAATAAAGAGGCAAATCAAAGAGATGTTGGATAAAGGAGTCATAAGGCCAAGCACGTTGCCATGTGGTTCACCCATAGTCTTGATACCAAAGAAAGATGGGACTTCGCACATGTGTGTAGATTTTCGAGCTTTGAACATGGTTATGGAAAAAAATTGTTACCCACACCCAAGAATAGATGATTTTCATGGTCATATAAAAGAAGAAATTTTTTTCACTAAGTTATATTTACGAACTGGAAATCATCAAGTAAGAATTGCAGAAAGTGACATATGGAAAACTGCATTCAAAACCAAACAAGGACTCTTTAAGTGGCTAGTTATGCCTTTTGGTTTATGTAATGCACCGAAAAATTTCATGTGAGTTATGGATAATGTTTTGCGACCATTCCTCAATGACTTTGTGATTGTGTACTTAGATGACATTTTTATTTTCAGTAAAACACGAGAAGATCATGTCGTGCATGTGAATAGAGTACTTGATATTTTCAAGAAAGAGAAATTGTTTTTTAAGATGTCAAAATGTGAGTTTGGAAAGACTTCTTTCATCTATTTGGGACATATTGTAGGAGGAGATGGTGGTTGAGAGAAAGACATGGAGAGGGCACGCCGCTCCAGGTAATTAGGGTTTGAAGGAGCTACGTCAGGAATGGTCAACAAAGGGTTTATTCATTGTCCTAGAAGGGATATGATGGCACATTTTCATGATGGAAAATATACACAGGGATCACTATTAGGGGTTTTTAGGATCAAGAATGGGGAGTACAGGGATAGTGACAAATTTTTGTGTAACAGATGCCCCCTAAAGGATGAAGGTCGAAAGAGAGTGAGGGATGAAATGCTTTATGAATACGTTCCAGGACCAAGATTTCTTCGTTGGAAAACCTGCGAAAACATGCACATATATGCATAAAATGATGTCTCTAAAATAATCACATGACATGAGGTATGGAAACAACCATCCATAGAAGTGATCATGAAATAGGATCCGAGGTATGGTCATAGCCATCCAAATAAAGAGGATCACAAATATAGACACAAGGTGTTGCGGCCATCCGAATGAAAGAGTGATGTGTAAAATCATGAATAATACATATCGCCTTGTAGCCTAGGCTTTATCAGACAAAACCTAGTGTCTTACGCTCCATCACAACCCAATCAAGTACAAATTCAAGCATGTAAATAAATGAGTTGAAGTCCAACACGCAAGAAAATCGCCTGGTTACTAGTCAATGATGTAAACTGTTAACAAGGATGAGAGAAACCACCAATGATGAAAATGGCTCTCAAGGTACTAGCAGTACAATCCATGAGATACAAATAAGAAGTTGACATCGAACATTCGTGGAATTACCGGATCGATGACCAATGATGTGAGCCTGTCGTTGGATGCAAATAACCTTCCATTAAGGCATGCAGGCTCTAAGGTACTGGAAAAAAGGATCTCTAGATCAACTTCCCAGATAATGTGATGAAGTTGAAAACAATTGATACATCGAAGGAGGGCCATAATGTATCCCACATCATGGACACGAGATGAAGGAAATAAGATAATAATTACATTGATCAGAGAACTAGGCAATGAATGACACACAAAAGGAACTTATCTTGAACATATTAGAGATATGACTCTGGAGGTTTGCAGTATTTGACTCAAATGGAATTAGAGGTTATGTTTGAGAATAATTTTAATGGCATGAGAGGCAAAACAGATTTCCCAAACCCATGGAGTCAAATTTACAAATGCAGAATATCCCCAACCCGACACAAAACAGAGGATGTGTCATGTTCAAGAGCGATATACTTCTAAAACAATCGATTAATGCTTTCATTTCCCCCCACCATTTCTAGCGAGTGCCCCAATTATTTTTGTACACAAGATTGAACGGGATAGCATATGCTTGTGATATAAGTTTTCCCTTTAGAAAAATCCATCCTAGTACATTTTACGAGCCGTAGGAAGGAGGAACTCAGTGTCATCATGATGACGGATCCAATGCCATTAAATTTTAATGAGTTTTACAAAGGTGAAACTCAACACATTTTCATCTTTAAGAGAGTTTGAAAAGAGGTGAAAAGAAAACACTAGATGGCCCTTTTCTTAAATAGTTCCTCATACTCGAAAAGGTAGAAAACGAAGTGTGAGAGAACCTCTTAGTCATGATTGACTAAGGTATTCCGTTTTTGTAAATCATTTATCCCAAACCAAAAAAGGGGTAAACCTATACTAGGTAAATGACATCTCATGCACTTTAGCGAGCTCAAAACAACAAGAACTCGCCAATATTTTCATTTTTCAAGAGTAAAAAAAGAGTTCAAAGTTGACTCCTCCTGGAGGAACGAGTGGTATAATGGATAGAAACTGGTTCTGGTTATGGTGGAACTCCTCAGAACAAGTAAAGGTCAAGAGATTGGCCAACAAGACCACTCATTACAGCAGTTCCTCAGGAATGGATAAAACAACCACGTGAAGCATATGATTGTCCAAGTAGATGGTGATGATGGAATGGAAAAACCAAGGGGCATCTGGAAAATAGGCTGATAAAAAGGAAATCACGAGAGGGAAAATGAGAATGGTTTTTTTTTTATGCAACCTTGAAAAAACGGAAAACCATGCTTGGAAATTGGTTTCATTTTTACACAAGCTTGAAACAAATATAAACTATTCTTGAAAAATTTTGGCATGCCCCTAGCATGGTGACTCAATTTGAGTTACATGCCCCCAAGCTTCAGTGAATTCATCGAAGTAGACTGTTAGTTACTAACAGGTGGATGGAGTGAAGGTTAAATTATGAGATCAAATGAAAGAGTCGACTCGGATTTTACGAGATCTGACCAAAGACTCTATTGTGTAACCAGCTCCAAAAATAGAAGAAAAGAGATATGAACGCCTTAGAAATGAGCCACTTCGAGGGGGAAACCTCCAATACATTACATAAATGAACAATTCTTGGATGATACAATTTACAAAACCTCCTTTCTATATATAGGAGTCCATGGGGTCATAATGTAATCCTAGTGGGCCACAATGTAATCCTAGCCGACCTAACACTAATAATTTAAGGGCACAATAATAACAAAATGGGGGTTACAAGGGTACAATAATAACAATAAGGGGTTTACACTAACAATAATAAGGGACTATACTAGTGATATAGGGACCTAACATGCCCCTCTCCTTCAAACAAGTGTTGTCCTCAACACTTGATTATTTCTTGATGCTTCTGTATAAAATTCTCATCCTCCCATGTGAAATATTTTACAGGAAAGTTCTTCCACTTGCTGAGATACTCTGAAATTGATCGTACTTGTCGAGTTCTTGTTTCTATGACTGCTTCATAACTTCTTTCGATGTGATGTTGATCTTCCTGTTGTTTCATTAGATTCTACACCAAAGTTGGGTTATCCTTTGAGAGTTGGAGAACTTGTTGTTGATGCTCAATGTGATCTTCCACTAATTTATCATCCATATTTGCTATTATTTGATCCTTCAAACCATCCAACTTAGCCTCCATTTCTGCTTTTAAACCATCTATTTCATCTTCAATTTCTCTTCGTAAGATCGAAACTTGTTGCACTTGGTACCGTAACTTTGATATCTCATACTGTAACTCTTCCTCTTCATGTGTCATAGTATAGCTTTTTGAGGGATTAATGGGTATGGAATTATTTTTTGGAGGCATAATGGAACCCATTATTGAAAAAAATTCTTCAATATTCCCTTGGAATCAATTCAACTTGATTCTTCAAACAAGACTTATGCAATTCGGAAAAAACAATACACACCTTTTTCTTGCTTTTGAGGAGCTCGATATTGAAATTGGATTATCTATGTGATTGCGGCCCTTCAATAATTGAAATTTAGGACTGAAGTAGCCCTCTGAATTCTCTTTTGAATTCCATAGGTTTTACCTGATTTGGATTCTTCAAGACAAAGTTGTGTCCAATCTCCCACAATGACCTAATTCTAGACTGGTTCAGTAGAGCGAGATTGTACAACTTGCCACGTGTCACTATTTCGTCCTTTGTCTCTGAAATTGATAGCCAAGAAACTAAAGTCTATTTAATTGCGACCAATTTTTATGGCACTCCTATCTGATTGCCAGAGAGAGAGTTATTGAACTTTTCCCACGATCACCTCTTTGAGATGAAATTCAGGAGCCTGAAAAAGCACTACCTTCCACAGATCATATCTCCGAAAATATTGCGAACCAAGCTCTGAACTTTTTATACAAGCTTCCTCAAGATTTCGGCTTCGCACCTTAAAAATTTCAGCTTCTGAAACGTCGCAGAAAAAACATTATAGCGAAAATGCCACGATGACCTGTTTGGAGCAGCGAAACCCTAGAATCCAAAGCTCTGATAACAAATGTTGTGTAACCAGCTCCAAAAATAGAAGAAAAGAGATATCAACGCCTTAGAAATGAGCCACTTCGAGGGGGCAACCTCCAATACATTACATAAATGAAAAATTCTTGGATGATACAATTTAGAAAACCTCATTTCTATATATAGGAGTCCATGGGGCATAATGTAATCCTAGTGGGCCACAATGTAATCCTAGCCGACCTAACAATAATAATTTAAGGGAAAAATAATAAAAATATGGGGGTTACAAGGGTACAATAATAACAATAAGTGGGGCTACACTAACATAATAAGGGACTACACTATTAATATTGGGACTTAACAGACTCGAATTGAAAAGGGAACTTGTTTCATTTTTTAATGAGGTTGACACAGTAAAAGAACTATCCTCATAACACCTTATTTTATTTTTTATAGAGCTTGACACAAGAAAATAATTTTTTTTCAACGATCTTGTTTTATTATTTAATTAGCTTCACACAAGAAAATGAGCTATGCTATGATGACCTGATCAAGATATATAAGAAGTCATGGCTTCCAAGAGGTTCCCATCTGATGGGAGAACAACATCTCAGAGATTGTGATCGAATGCCCCCAGTGACGGTACATGACGACACTATCACTAGATGAGGGAAATGAAAAAGTGGCCACATAATCAACCTGTGGTAGGGAAGATACCATCGACAGGTGAGGACCAGGAAGGGATGACGATAGGCTAGATTTCACATTGAGACCAAAGAATGAAAGTCGATCAATGGTCACGATCTGACCTTCGTGTGAAAAAAAAATCACGCGAAAGAGGGATGAGACAAGCGCTCCCATGACATAAGAGTAGTCTCACCCCTAGATTAATTTAAAATCCAATGGGCCTTAGACAACCATCATGTCGATATAGAAAATATTTCCTCCAAAAGTAATAGGTAAATTCGGAAGGATACCTAACTGTCGACTATTTAATTTGTCAAAAGCCAACAAATTTTTAGTAATAGGCACAAGTGGCGGAGAACCAAAATCTTTCCAAGTAGTTGAGGACATAATACTAAATGATGTGACTTCATCTATAATCACACCTGGTATGACCATATTGCAAGCATATACGGTGATCTCAAAGGGCATGTAAGAAGGAAGACGATATCCCATGAATCGACTCTAATCAAAGGAAGCGACCAAAATACATGGAGGGGGTGCCATAAGAAAAGGAGGATTGTCCCCTTGCATTACAAGAGTGGAAATACTATCCTCCTGGTCTCCAGGAAAGAGATCGGGAGGATCACCTTCTTGAACTGTGGCAACGAGAGTTGGATGATCACCCTCCTGGATCATGGAAATGGGAGGATCACCATTTGGCTCTAGGGGAGCAGAGGAAACAAAGAGAACCTCACTGGGATGATGCCCACTGTCGATGGAAAATACCTGATGAACTTTAAGTGGAATTAATTCAACCTTTTTCTCAACCAATGATTGGTCGGAAATGGACACGGGAGACTAAATTTTAGAGAGAGTGGAATTGACTAGGGATGAATCTCGATCAATGGGTTGATAAACTAGTAGAGAAATCAAAGAAAAATTCTGGTAACCAATGGGAATATAGGACCCAGGAGCTAAAATGGTATCCAACACATTATAAGCTGCATCCATATAAGGAAAAAGTTGAATGATATGGTTCCCTTCACACATCCTACAGGGAAATTTGATTTTACCCTATTTCTTATGAGTCTTATTATCTCTACTCGAAAGCTCATCATCAACGTGACGCCTAGAGGTTGATGATGAAGGATAAATCAGGGCAACGAACCACACTTCTAACACCTTGGGAATACCAAGAAAATCATGAAGAAGGTTGTCACCTTCACATAGCTTGCAAGGGAATTTGACTTTGCGGGACATAGCAAGAGGTCTCTCAACATTAGTCGCATGGGTAGAAATATTTGTTGGTTCCCCCCCCTGCTTATTTTCCTTGTTGTTATTCGACTTCTTCTTCTTCTTCTTAGCCACCTGGTTACAAGAATCTAGACTTCCACCAGGCGAAGAGGAAGAACGAGGTGAAAAAATGGGCGAAGAAGGCGAGGGGTCAACCTTAAGATCAACATGGGGCTGACATGGTTTAGGTGGAGAAGAACTGAGTTGAGAAACCACTTGGATGTTCAAAACCATAAGGGTCAAAAAAAACCAAACCAACATAATAATGGTTAATCTCGGGAGGGACAACATTTCCATATACGGAGCACCAACATTTTCGAAAGAAGGAAGAGGACCAGGTGTTCCATATGAGGGGATTCCTTGGTTGATAAACTCAACAACCATTTCTATTGATCTCAATCTAATATGAGCACCTGTAAAATGTTATCATGGATGATAAATTTTAGAAATTAAAAAAAAAAAAAACAAATCAAAAGGGGTAAACTAGGAAAAAGGATTACCAAGTAGCCGTGAATTGCAATATACACCTTGGTGATAAAATGAAAGAGAAATTACCAAGGACTTAACATATGACAACCAATATCCCCAAATGTTGTGTTCAATGTATCACGTATACAAGGCGACCGACTCAATTACCTATGGTAGGCTTGTAGCCTAATGGTGTTTCCCAAAATATATGCGATGGTATATGGGAATTAAAATATGTATTAGTGTTGTCTGATGCGTAACCATTTGATGAGAGCATCCAAAAAAATACTTTCATACATCAATATACTTCCATATACGGGATCTCATATCACCCCCGAGCTGTAACATAGACTGTTAGAGACAGCTCCTATGCTTAATGCAAACACTGAAACATGTCTCTAGCCTAGACCTCAAAATTTGATTTGTTAGGCTCCATACGCTCCTTAGTTGATTGAATAAATTTTATGGTTGACCTTGAATTATGTATCGATTTCAAATTCCTACCAATGTCACCTGAACCCATAAGATGAATCTAAATGAGAAAGGAACCATTCATTTTGATGAATGCTACATTAATGAAGGAGAGAGAAACTCACACAACCAGCACAAAAACAAAAAAAATGCATAAAATGACATTGAAATTTTTCTTCGAGTGCAGAATTTTAAAGCGAAACAAAATTTTTACAATTTATTCCTTTCACTAAATTCAATTAGAAGTGAATCGATATGAAAATTTCGTTTTCTAAATAGAAATGAAACAAAAATATTTTTGTATTTTTCTTATAAGCTCAATACGAAATTTAGAATTCAAATTAATCAACAATGCTTCGAGTACTAATGAAATCTCTCAAAAATACATATAAGAGGCAAAGATTTTGAAAAACAAAGAGAGACCTAAACCATTTTCTTCAAAAAAAATCACTCTTCATTCCCACATTGATTAATCACTCAAAGAAAACAAACTTTAGTCGGAAGACAAGAAATTGTAATCTATGCTTGATGGAAAACAGAAACTCAAATGCATTTAGAGTTGACACTTGAAAAATGCTATCTGTGAGAGCCGACCGAAAGATGAAACTCAATCAAACACAAAGCCTGAAAGGCATGAAATGACATGATTCAATGGGAATTATGGAAGTAAAAAAAGTAAGAAACCACTCAGATGACCTGAGGACACCTAAAAACCCTAGGAAGACAAGGATTTAGTAGATTTGCAAAACAAACAACCAAAGGTGGAAAATTTGAACCAGAAATGTCACTAAATAGAGAAGAACAAGACCTATTCAAAAAATAAAGAAATCTTAGAAGGATAATGCCCATTGGCTGACCAAATGAAGGAAACCCTATAAAAGTTACACATAGAAATCAGTGCGACTGTTAAGCCGCAACCCACACTGGAAGGGTAAAAGCATGATTGTGTAAAACAAATTCAATGTTGATCGAAGTGACTGTTAGAGAAATACCAATGCCAATCGAGGAGAAGACGAAAAAAGAAAAGGATTTTCTAAATTGACACCAGGCTTATCACTTCAACGAAGAGATAAAAGTCTGTAAGAAATTATAGGAGTTACAGAGACAAGGATATAAACACTCAACGAAAATCGATGAAAAAACACGAAATAAAAAATTGAAAACAGGAGACTTATAGGCTAGCACTCCCCAACGGAGTCACCAATTTGTTATGCAGGAAAATCCTCTCTGTGGAATGAGATGATCCCTCTAGTGCTAGGATGGGTCTACTAACAATTGGGAACAATTAGAAGCCTACTTTCCTAGATTGTAAATGCATGCAGATTGTGAATAGATCACCTAACTCAATTTGATGCTAATCCTCATTTGAATCCTTGGATCCTTTGTGCTTTGTAGTCAGATCTTTGTCATCATCGGCACTTGGTTACCTGCACAAGGGATCAAACAACAACAAATGTGAAAGCATAACATATATCTTGCATATACAACCTACTTAGTTCATCTAGGGAAACTAAGAATCCAATCAAACATTAAAGGCAAGAATGGAAAACATGAATCAATAGTATTATATTATAATAGAGAGGGGGAGTTACAAGCTACACCTTGATATCGCATCTCTCCTTCAATAGGTCTTGATTCAAGCACATCTCCAAAAAACTCTTTCAACTTGATGTGGAGGGCAAAAGGTACCAACTCTAGCTCGATACATATAGCAATGAATATTTCTCTATTGTTCTTCTATATTTTTTCTAACTAACAAAGCTATGGGAGATTGTCCATTTTATAGCAAGGGAGGAGGGAGCATGGATCCACTTAAGGTGGGGAAATGGGTTATTTTTTTGGGTGGTTCCACTTTTGTAGGAAGAAAGAGCCCAAAGGGAGAAGCTCAGCTCTATCCTCAAGAAAAAACCAACCAGTTCTTTGCCACGAAGCTTCTAGATCTCAAAGCTTCACTTCCATTTCTAAAAAACTTTCTAGAAGCGGATCAGCGTGGGTATGATCTGCATTCCAACACCGATCGGCACTACCCTAGACCAAAAAGGGGCCATTGACGCGAGCAAGGCACAGAGAGGGCATGTCGCTCCAGATAAATAGGGTTTCAAAGAGTTGCTTCAAGAGTGGTCAAAAAAGGGTTTATTCATTATGCTGGCAGGGATATTGTTGGTTCGAGGGGTCCTAACCCAGGTTCAAAGGTTAAGGTTTGCCAATAAACCCCTATACTACTGGCCCTTTCGATAGTGACCTGCTTGCGCAGGCCAAAGTCTCACCCGCAGCAGTATGGGAGGGTGCTGGAACCAAGTTTCTGCACCCTAGGAGAGGGTAGGTAAGTCAGGCAGAGATGCGCTCGACTTCACAAATATCAGATCGCATATCACAGAACCCAGATCTATCGGTCCCTTTGCATCCACGTGCGCAATACCACTTATAATCACATTAGAAAACATATTCAAGACAATAAAAAAACTATTGTAGCTATTCTTGCATAAATTATAACAGACAAGTTCAAATCAAATGTCAACGCAACATAAGAAAATAACAAAGCTACTTTTGGAGTTCACATAATACCATGCATAACATAACAGATATCATAGAGTCGCATTAATAGATTCGGATATTCCAACAACCTTCCGCTTTCATTAATCCTTCAGATCCTTTTACAATACCCAAAACCCAACCTGCGTAGATAGCGGCAGGGTCCACACACAGCAGGACTGAGGATCTCCGCTCACACAGCCAACAGGAGTCCTTTCCCCAATAACCCAAAACAGATCTACTAATTCATCATTCACACCAATCTTAATTCATTTTCTCCTTACAACTCAAAAAAGGTTCAACTACTTATACTACTTTAGCCTACGCATCCAATGGTTTGAAAACCATGGTTTCCGGACCCTTGGTCTACCCTTGACCCACTTACAATGCATTAGGGGCTTTAACCCACCCCAAAACCCCTGTGTTAGACTAAATATAATCAAAAATATAAAAAATAGACTAGATTCGTAGCTTTGTAGGAGACCCTGTTCCAACCGTCCCCCAACACAATCTTGTGACTCGTCCTGAGTTACTGTGGTGGTGGAGTCTTTACCTGCTCGCGCAGTGCATTGATGGCTGCAACTAGTGGAGCCAACACTTCTTGACTCTGAGCAGCAATGCTTTACGCAATATCTATGACCTTTTGTGATTTTGGTCCTTCTATCGCAGCAGTGAAACTCTCTAGTGTCTGGTTTAGTCGCTTAACAACAACATCAACATCCTGGAAGAGCTTGAGGGATGTGGCAGCCCAAGGCTTCAAGTGTTCTTCGATGACATGCTTCTTATGGCAGAGTTCCTCGATCTCATATTGGAGGGTGTTGCTAGTCCTTAATCACGCCAAACACTATGCAAGAACCAAGGTGGGTAATGTAGCCTTGATCTGCTCAAAAGCTTCCTCCTTATTCCGCAAGTCCTGATTTATTTGCAAGAGGATCGGATTGCACCGGACCTTGGTCCATAGCTACATGGCAGTTTCTAGTAACTGGGCACCCTGAGAAATCTGTCCTATAATGGTGTTTGTAGCCGCGTTTACTAGCGCAACGCACTGGACTCGTACGTCCGGGGGTGTTTCAGGCTACAATTTGGCTTGTAAGTCAGTGATTTGCAGCTCCAACTGTGTCTTAATGACCTGCATTTCCATCCCGAAAGCCTTCAATGCTGCGAGCAATCCTTCCACTTATCCCAAGGGTTGGTTGTGGCTATGATCTATTTTGTAACCTTTGTGAAGAGCTGGTGGATTAAAGTTTCAATCTCTGCTTGTTGTGCGACAAGGAGGAGGAATTTTACATTCTGTTGTGCGATGGTATGTTCGGCCATACCAAGTTGCTGGTGTACTTGCTGGTCCTGATGGTGAATCTCCTGAAACATAGTGGTGTGGAGACCCTGCAATTCTTCATGGGGTGGATTGGAAAGATTCAAATGCACTCCTGCACCTGCTTGGAGTTGTATTTCCTAGTCCAGCGAACTGATCACAAGGGCGACGCTAGGTAAGGAACATAGACGACTTTCTTCCGTGGCTAGCGCTGTACTTCTAGATGCCAAGGGAATCTCTCACTGAACCACGCTAGTCTGTAGCGTGTCTGTATTTATCTGCAAGGTTCGAAGCTCTACCTAGATGGAGTTTATCACATCCCTTTGGTGTTCTTCCAAAGCTACCCATTTTTCCTTTATGGCCAGTGTGACGACATCTGGGATTTGCTCGAGATATATGTTCGTCAACGTAATCATCTCATCTCGTTCCTTCCACTGGGCACACTGCTTCTTTCAAGGTCCCTTGACAGGCTTGCCTTTTCACTTTGTACCTCCGATGTTTACTTCATCCGTGCCCATTTATAGCTACGAATTAACCTTGGTTTCAGCTGCGGTGTTCTTCGTGGTAGTCTACTTTGGCTGTGTGTCCCTTTTCATGGCTACGCCGGAGTCTGTCCCTAGGCCTCCAGTCTCCTTGATTATAACAAGTGGCAGCACCTACATTGATCTAGTACTTGTGGTGTCTTTTGCACTTGATTTGAAGCCTATATTCCAGGCAGGAGGCCATAGCGCAATCACATTGTCAATTTCCTCATCTGCTACTATATAAGGAAGAAACTTCCATGTTTTATCCTTGTGGCCGCAGATATGAATGTTGTGTGTGGTAACCTGGAATGCTGCAATACTTTTTTATTTTTCATATACTATGGGGGATAGCCAAGGTAGAGATATGATGGCTGTACCACGCTACTCTGGAAGAGGACCCAGAAGACTTGGTTATCTTTTATGCGCTGCGCATCCTTGGGATCCCACAAATGGGAATACCGAGCCTCTTCACACATATCTGAGGTGAGCTCGGGGAGGACCGAATCCAAAACTGTTTCCCAGGAAACTAGGGCTATAAGAAATAGTAGGCGGTCATAGCAAAAGGCTTTTCCCTACTCCTGCAATTCGCGGACGTTGGTCAAGAACTCGTCGCATAAGTATTAAGCCCAATTGATGCAGACCCCCTTCGCACACTGACCAGCTAGCCGAATGATATATGCATGGACAGTTGTGACCTGGCACTTTTGCATTAGCTTGCAAGCTAATAATATGGTACCCATCTATGTATCAGGGTCGCTGATATATTTGATGACGAAGCCCCGCGTATTCCTTTCCACGTGATAGGTTTTACGCACATATTCGATGATTTCCCCCTCATATTTCTTTCCCAAACACTCCAGAGGGTGCGACTCATTCATGGGAAGGCCCATAATTCTGTAAACCAACATAGCATTTATGGGGACTCTGTCCCGAATCCATAGGCAGCCATCGTGAATTAAGGCGAGCAGCTATCGGGCCAGTCGATCCGTGAAATTGTAATGGCCAAAGTGGGGCATCCGCAGGAGGTTCAAGAGCCCGGATCTGGCTAATCCACTTACCTAGCACTAAGGAACGACTGCGACCCCATCATCAGCATAAATTGTGTCGAAGTACAATGTGGGGGTCAGCTCAGGGAAGGCTTCATAATTTTCCAAGTCATGATCATCTAATTTGACCTCATGGAGCTTCCCACAGGGGTCACTCAGGATAGGGACCTCTCCCAGGGTTAGTGGTGTCTGAAAATAGGTAACCAAGCCATCGAGGTTATTTGGTATGCACATCGAGGGCCTGTGAGGGTGGATGAAGGGAGGTAACCAGTTGATCGGATTGGCAGGAAGGGCTTCCTCCTGTGCAGCCTAAGTCTGAGGTGTTGCTCATGGGGACTTGGCATGCATTGGGGAGGTCGTAGGCTTCCATGAAGCCCATTTCACAGCTTTGGAGGGCTTCTCTAAGCCCTGTGCCTACTCTTTTCCCTTCCTTGTGACTGGTGTTGAGAGCACTTCTTCATCCTTAGACCCAATCTCCATTACTTCCTCAACTTCTGAGGTAGTACGTGTCGAGGGCTCAGCTGGGTTAGTGGCTGTCATCCTAGCATGGAAAATGAATACCGACTCTTGGTGGCTATTTTCAGAAGGGGGAGGTTGATCTGACATGAAAGGGATAGTGCAGACCTGAAAAATCTTATAGCTCAAGCTCGCTCGAGATAAAGACGATAAGTACAAGCTACGCAAGTGAGACAGAACCCTTGTCTGAGCTATTTGACCCC
Source organism: Pinus albicaulis (assembly GCA_034641835.2). Taxonomy (NCBI): domain Eukaryota; kingdom Viridiplantae; phylum Streptophyta; class Pinopsida; order Pinales; family Pinaceae; genus Pinus; species Pinus albicaulis. The sequence goes on along the minus strand of JAXQQM020064565.1, from coordinate 31,375 downwards.
TTTTATAGTGCATGTGGGCATCCAATGGTAGGGTAAACTTGACATAGAACTTACCATCAAGTAAATGGTAAAAAATCCTCAAAATCTGCCCCATTAAATGCCAGCGGCCCACTCCTTTCAACAGTAACCTTTTCTTTTTATCAGATGTTATTGTGCTAACGACCATTTTTTGTACCTCTTGTGTGCTTGGCATACCTACTACACCTGGGTTAAACACCTAGGCCTCCTACGCATCTTCCCCCAACATAGGCTTAATACCTAAGTACTTCAAAACCAAAAATATGTTGGCCCGACATGTGCCATCCCAACAGAACCAGGTCGCCTTCGTAAGCAAGTCTTTCAAAGGTGCTGTGATCACTGCATACCTCCAAACGAAATTTTTGTAATAACCCGCGTGGCCGAGAAGTGAATGCAGTTGTCCCCATGTTGTGAGAGTTTCTGGATATATGAAAACCGCACCCCCAATTTTAGCCAACGTGGGGTGCGTCTCAATGCTATCCATTAACAGTTCAAGTGGTTCAGTAACCATGCACACCTCATCCAATTCTAAGTCAGAAACATCTTGTGGATCTTACTTTCCTTTGTTTGGGGCTAGGCTGCAGTATTTTACCATGCTTGGTACCCAAGGTTCCCAAGTGGGCACTTTAGGTGCGAAATACCGGTGCGATTCACCCCATGCTACAATGTTAATGTCCCGTAGAGCTCTGTCAAGTACCTCTGTCCTACCTAGTAACCCAAATGTTCCCAGAAATTAATCCTTCGAAGTATCCTTGTGGCGGGTGCGCTGATGGAGCTCTGCATCTAAGTACCATGTAGTGGGAAGTGGTCCCAGGGCATGAATAAGCATATGAACCCACTCTTGGGCAGTGGGTTCATATATATTCACATGGCCTTTCGGGCTGAAGGAACGTTTGGATTTTTACGTCGGTTGGGGCCTCAAATCGTAGTATCATCATATCCCGACACTCCTCCCAATCCTAGAACACCTCCTCATGTGTCTCCAACCATTGTGCAGGTGACCCCTGCATGGCCAACTTACAAGCCCATAACCTTCGTTATTTGGGAACCTCGGCCTCAAACACTTGCAAAAGGTCCCTAACATTGCCAGAACCATAAAAGTAAGTTAGATCTCTTACCTCTGAAGAGATTCAGCGGAAGTTATTTATGATCCAAAGACATCGCAGCACAGAGACATCATGTAACTAGTTTTTCCAATTCTCTATCTCCCCATCAGAGTTGGAGAAAAATTCACTATCCTTTTCCCAGCAGAGTACTCCCTCTGTTGTGGGGTTGAACTAGTCTTCATCCCACACAGTCAACTTATAGATGTGATCCACATCCTCTTTGTTGCGCACTGGTTCTGTGTAACGTTGGCCTTCCGCAGTATCTAATGGTACTATTACCCTTATAGCGTTATTTTTGAATACCTTGCTTCTCTTCTTTAAGTTAATGATTCCCCCATATCGATGGCCCAATCCAAGCCTAGGAGCACAGGGTAGGGGTCTGCATCTTCTATAATCTGAATTACTTCGAATTTAGCTTGGACCCTGACCCCTGCAATATCCACCATGATCTTCGATAGTCTCCCCAAGGGTATGAACTTTTGTTGATTGTCCATACGCAGCTAGATAGTGGACCATTCCAAATTAGGTTCCCCCATTTGTTTCCAATTCTGTTTAGGTACTACATTCACATCTAACCCTAGGTCCAAAATAACTTGATCCATCTCATAATCAACGATTTGTGCAGCCAACCCCATCTCCCTACCAGTCTGTTTCTTATATCTATATATTTTGTGTACGTCCTTGACTTCCGGAGGGATGCTAGGTCCTGCTGCGCAACTATCTATTAATGCATGAATATTTTCCATAGCCTTTGGGTTGCACAACAGCTTCATACATGCCTGTAAAATGGGTTTGACCTCCTCATCTACCTTGAGGTCTTCAGGTGGTTGCGAAGTAGGTGCCTCTGCCTCAAAAATGTATTTGTAGGTTGTGAAAAATGTTTCCTTCTCCTTTTTTAGATCCAAACCTTCCTGTTTGATAACTGCTTGCTGGATCAAAGGCTCAATTGTAGTCTTCTCCCCAGGCCCTCCGGTGGCCATCCTACTGTGTGTTATGAAATTTATGCTTGGATATTTTTCCCACAGTTCAGCCTTAACCCTCTGCACATTCTGTGTAGGTGTTGGCTGCTTATCCTACATCTTTTCTATTAATATTGGACAATCTTCAATCACATGGCACAACTATCTGCAATACCGGTAGGATTGCCTTGTAAGGTTTGGAAAGTCCATGGAAAAATGTCCTACTTCTCTATAGTTATAACAGATTAGTTTCCCTCATCCCCAACCTGCGCTTCCACCTCTTCCGCTTCCCCTACCCTTGGCTGGGGAGCCCCCTGCGCTCGAGAGAGATCTTGGTGAGGATGAATCCGAGTGTAACCTATAGAGGTTCCCTAGATTGATCATCAAATCATACGTCTAAAAATTATGTTCATCGTGTCCTACCGACCTACAGAACCTGCACCATTTCTTCTTTACTTCTGAGATGTATGCAGCAGGGCGAGGACAGTGGTTTGTGTCATGCAACCCTCCAACGTGACAATCATCACACCATAGCGCCGACCCACTTGATCCTACAACTTCCCTAGTGTGCAATAGACTAGGTCCCCCGGCTTGCATATAGTTTGCTAACAGAGGGAAATTATCCTTGATGTGACCATTCGTCTTGCATCGTATGCACCATCTTTCAGGGCCAGCCTCTGCTCCTCACTCCTTTCGTAGATTCTGGATCTCCATCTGCATCGCCTCCAGCTTTCCTTAGATCTAATAGACGCCCAGCTGAGTATCATCTCTGGGCGCAGCTTCCAATTTCATAGCGACTTCCAGGTATTTTCTCGCAATTCGAAAGTTTGGTGACCCATCGGTACACGTAGGTGAGGTAGTAGCATAGCAATGAACCGTTTCTTGTGTTTTCTATCATCAAACTGAAATCCTCCTTCTCTGATCACCTTCTTCAGTTGTTGATCGGCCTCCCACACCGACTCAGAAGGCCCTTGCTTGAAGTCCTTTAGATCAACCACTATTTGAGAGTAGGACTTAGTCTTCTTGAATTGTTGCTTCAAGGCATTCTTAATATCTTCAATGGTTTTGTTCACATGCTAGCCGATGTATCCCATGTACCAGTCCAAAGCTCTTCCTTCGAAGGCAAGGGACAGTTGTACCCTCTTCACTACACCAGTAACTACATTTTGCACAGTCCATACTGATTCTGCGACAAACCAGAACTGATCCATGTCTTCATTTCCCACACCCTTAAAGGTAGGCAACTTCCTGTGTGAAGCCATGTCGTATTCTGGTGGTGGTGGAGGTGTAGGTGAATTCCCACCCCTACGCTAATTTGAAAGTGGTGTGGCTGGAGGAATATGCATAATTGCTTCTCTTACTGGGTTGTAGACAAATCTACCTCCTTCTCGGTTGGTCCGATAGTATTTGCCACTTCGTATCGTACTCCCGTCCAGATCAGAGGTCATTCATTCGGTGTGGCTACACATAATACCTTTTTCGCACAGTAATATCTTAATTATCAATGGTAAGGTCTTCAAAAACTTACCCCTAAATCATGTTAAGAATATTTTCTCTTCTTTAGAGTAGGAGATGAAATGATCGATGGAAAATTTTGTCATGAATCCTCCTAGCACACTATCCACCCGGTGGTCCACCGTGCGAGTGATGGTGTTATCAGTCTTCTCTAACTGCTAGATCAATTCTGGGGTCCACTAGGTGACTCGATCATCCTTCCAACACTTCTGAAATTCGACCAACCTTGCGAGCCAATCTTGGAGCTTGATCACAATGGTTACAAATAAGATCTCATAGATCTCCATGAAAATATACTTATTTTTCCACTCTTCAGTGGTCAACTTCTTACTGCGGTTTTCTTTTACTGTGAACTCCTGAACTTGCTGTTTGAACCATTCATCAATTTATTTTCTTTCAGGTTTCCAGTACGTCCTTGGCATTACCTGATCCCTCTCTCAAAATGATCCTGGTCCTAGCAACAGAACCATTTGTTGGCTTGAGGGGTCCTGACCCAGGTTCAGAGGTTAAGGTTTGCCAATAAACCCCTATACTACTAGCCCTTTCGGGAGTGACTTGCTTGCATAGGCCAAATTCTTACTTGAAGTATTATTGGAGGGTGCTGGAACTGGGTTTCCACACCCTGGGAGAGGGTAGGTAAGTTAGGCATAATTGTGCTCGACTTCACGAATATCAGATCACATATCATAGAACCCAGATCTATGGGTCCCTTCGTAGCCACATGCACAATACCACTTATAATCATAGTAAACAACAGATTGAGGACAATAAAGAAACTATCGTAGTTGTTCTTGCATAAAGTATAACAGACAAGTTCAGATCAAATGTCAATGCAGCATCAAAAAATAACACAGTTACTTTCAGAGATCACATAGAGCCATGCATGACATAACAGATATCATAGAGTCACATTAACAAATTCAAATATTCCAAAAACCTTTCTCTTTCATTAATCCTTCATATCCTTTTACAATACCCAAAACCCAACCTGTGCAGACAGCAACAGGGTCCGCACATAGCAGGACTAAGGATCTCCATGCACACAACTGTTGGGTCATAAAAAGGTATCTTTGAAACACCTAATTAGCCTACATTAATTATCAATCCAGGAGCGACTTTTTATTTCAAGAGTGTACTCTGTCTGAGGCTGCAATTAACTAAGATTAATTCTATGAAGATGTAGTACATAATCTTAAATACAGGAGTAAACGGATGCTTGTAAAGAAATCTAATTACAGTAACATAAATGAAAATGCTCTGGGATATTAACTACATCAATCTGCAAACCATCGATCAGGGATATAGTAGAAGTAACTCCTTCCCTTAGAAATCGATGCAACTGAAATCACACTGAGGCAAGATAACCAATCTGGGAACTTGGAAGCAGTAACCAATGTTCTCTACAGTTGGTGGTCTTGTTCTTAAAGAAATATAAATGAACTCAAACTACTTGCTGATAAAAATAACTGAAAGGAAATTCAAAGGCTAGAAAGGAGCAGCAACTCGTAATTCCTATGCATTCACAGCAACTGTAACCAATCTATCTGCTAATCTGAAGCTATGAATCAGAAATGAACAATAAACAGAAATGGAACAACAAAATGAATTGAACAACAATTATAAACTTAACTAATATCAATACTTCAACCCAGTTTACAGACAATACCATGAAAGAAACAATCATAAAGAATTGTAAACTAATAGAACAACAAAGCTTTATAACAATGGCAAGGTAAAAAAACAGTGAATGCACTTCCTGCAGATGATAAAATAGCAATGCAATTCGTTAATGCTCACAGTGAATTTGTATTCAATCCAACAACAGTCAATCAACTCTGCAATTGAAATAAACTTTAAACACAACTTCACACAATAGTAAGCAAAGATTAGAAATACAAACAGCAAGGTAATTCCACTAGAGTCGAGCCCTTAGCGCCAGTGAAATACTGCTGGGCTACTTCAGAACTTAAGAGATGAAACGAAACGCATCTTTGATATTAATCGAACATAAAGTATTACAGAGACTGCTCTCTCAAAGCTGAGAGTCAATAAACACAATATTACAGAGGAAATGTTTTAATAATGAGAAATTCCAACCTCCTTCACCAAAGGCATTGCCTTATATAACAGACCCTGATGGACAAGACAAGGAATAAGATGAGTTTGAACAACGATCGCTCAGGATCGAAGCATCCTGAGGGATTCACTTATTTTCGTTTGGTTATCCTATGGTTTACTTTGACCGAAGCTGAGATGTCCCTTGCCTTTTCTTGGCAATGCGTTCGGATTTCCTTGTCTTTGGCTGGATGTGGTTTAACGCTGGTGGAGCAGTAGTCGCATTAATCTCAGCCTCACCTTTGGTACAACTATTCACTTCGTCTAATTCGTGTTTTATCAACAACAAGTAATCTTTAGTCATATTTTTATAATAAACATAAACCTTTCCCATTCTACCATAATTCTTATAATAAATTACCTTCTTAAGGTAAAAAGGAGTATGTCTATAGTAAAAGAATGAGAAAATACACAGTAATTTCATACCTTTTTCACTGCCCAACATACCCCCCTGCTTAATCTTTTTCATGTCCTCATGAAAACTATAGTTCACATGGAGAGCAGTCAAAGAATAAGCTGGATAAGGTTTGTCATCAAAAGGCCTAAAACCATGTAGTGCAGCTAATTCCTCAAAAACATGCTCTGTCTATCCTTCGGGGAGTTCGTAAATGGCTTTGTAGTCTGAAGCAGGATACCATGCAATGGGGCTTTGGAACCTACACCCTAGCTAGAATGTTCCTTCTTTTAAAATGAGATGACTATAGGAAACCAAGCGGTCTGCAACTAGCCCAAAGTTTTTATAATTAAATGGTTCTCTATTTTGCACATTCTGATTGGAAATTCTCCATCGGACCTTAGCTACTATATAAGCCTGGTTTCTAATGGATAAGAAATAATCTGTCCCATTTAAGATAACTGATTTGTGGACAGGCCCCGATGCTTGGATAACACCTTTCTTTGTCATCAAACTTTTCTGCCTAGCCCAAAATTGAAATGGGTTCTGAGGTTCACTCCTAACCCACAAATCTAATTCATTTTCCTGCCTTTGAAAAGAATTATAGGCTTTAAGCCATTTTAATTGATTTACAGCAAAGAAAATAAATGCCTGATGTTGGACATCTCCCACAAAAGGGCTAGGATTTGATTCACAATCGTTTTCAAGTATTAGATTATGTAAATAAAATTCACACAAAAGGCGTTGTACTTTGATTCCATAAAGTTTTCAGCATGATACAAAGTCATATATAGTTTTTAGCTCTATGGATTTCCCTGCCCTAACTGCCTTAATCTTTAGCTGTAAATATATTTCTAGTAAAATTAAAGCATATTTTTTGGCAGGGCATCTACAGGCTAAGACATCAGTGTACAATGAGCAGAGAGTGTTCATTCGATTGTAGGCTAGTTTTAATTGGTTCATTACCTTGTCAGCCTTTTCCTCTGCTTTTCGACACTTTTCCTGAGCTTCAGCTTCTGCTTCATGGATAATCTTCAACTGTTGCTGCAACTCCTGATATCTCTTCCTAGGGACAGTGTCCTCTTCAAATCTCTGCCTTTCTAGTCGGGTTTGTGCCAAATCCTCTTGGAGTCTAGCTAGTGTCGGGTCACTAAAGGTATGCTGACTACTAGCTTACATGTTTTCACTTGAAGCGGGTCCCTCTGGAATAGCTTGTGTTGGAATAGATGTTTGTTGTTCCGTATCTCCATAATTAGGCTCAGGCATGGCCTCTGCAACTTGGGGGTTCCTCTTAGCAGCCACTTTTCTCTTTTTCGAAGCTCGCTTAATAGCTATGCTTCTTCTCTTGGGGGCTCGCTTAGGCATTTTTTTCATTCTCAGAATCCTAATGGTTTGCCTGAGCTGTTCCACGAGTCTGTGAAGCTTCATTTGTTCCCTCCGAAGCTTTTCAATCTCAGTTTATTTTCTCCTTTTTTTTAATGGAATAGTTGCTCCTTTATCTGAACCCGTTTGATCAATAGGGTTTTGGTCCATATCAGCCGTGCCTTCAGTTAGGTTCTCTTCTTGGTCTTCTACTTGGGGTTCTTCTTCAACACTCATATGCCCTTGGCTAAATTCTTCGGGAATCATACCCTCGGTTGACTCTGCAATCCCCTGAGGGCTTTTAGGTTGAGATATTGCTTCGGTGTTCTCTTTTTCTTGTTCATTCCTTTCAGGGGAAGCAACCCTAGCTTCGCTAGGGTTTTCTGTTTCATCCAGTATTTCTTTAGCTGTTTCTTTGTTGACTGTAGAGTGCTCCTGCAACTGATTAATATCAATGTTAAGGTCCAAAGGGCTATGAGGGTGCACATAGTCACTCATATTGGCCAGAATTTGGGCCAATTGGTCTTCCTGTAAAGGGCTTACAGTAGCATTTTCAGGAGGCTCTGTTCCTTCTTTGTTGCTGCTATGATTATCTTTTTCCTCCTCACAGGTATGATAGCTTCCTTCTCCCTCATATGAATATCGAATTTCTCCTTCAATTTCCTCTTCCACAGTATTTCCTTCCTCTGCACTGGATTTTTTCTCACCACTGGTGTGGTGACTTATTTCTTCTTCATCCGAGTAGCGAATTTCTCCTTCAATTTCCTCTTCTTCATCAATACGAGGACTTCCTCCCTCCAATTTCAGAGGCTGTTCATCCTCTGAGCTGTGCAATTCTAGGGGTTGGCTACTACTACTCAGAAGTCCTTCCATCATCCCCCTACTTCGTTTTGAATGGAGGGACTATCTGTGAGTTGATGGATCAGCTATTGAGCGAGCCATTCTCTTCCGTTTCGGGGCAGGTAAGGCTAACCCTCCATCAATGGAGAATATCAGCTCTTCCCAGTTGGTTTGTTGTTGGACGAGACTACGACTCACTATTAATATAATTAGGCAATGGTGGCTGACCACCATGTCTACGTGCTGAGATTTTCTTATATTATGGGAAATATCATGCAGTAAGTAATTTAAAAATGCAGGCAGATTTATAGTGCATTTATGTTTTAATATAGGCAATAAATTAAGGTGGCGAGGTCTTACCACGTCTTTCCTTCTGTCGCACGTTATGTAGGCCTGCACTATCTTGGCCAATTCCATCGATGGTTCTTGCAATGATGCTGGCTGAACTCCTTTTCCTTTGACAACCAATGTCTGTCCATCATCCTGAAAAATCTTCATGGTTTCTCGAAGCCTGAGCTCCTTCTGAGTCCATATAGTTCCTTATGCTGGTATGCCAGACACCTCTGCAATTATTTCATCAGATACAGCTATCTTTCTTCCTCTAACCATGGAGAATCCTTCTTGCAAGTTCTGTAAAAATTCGGTGGCCACTGCTTCATGGGGTTGTTGCATCCTTGTGAAATATGTAATCCATCCTAATCTTTCCAAAATATCTCGTGCAACATCAAAAGCAACTAACACCTGCGGCTCACTGTGAATTGGTCATCCTCCCATCATCTCTGCACACTGTTAGTTCTTCCCAAACATACAGTGATCGCAATGGAACATCATAGCACAGTGAATTGGAATAATGTCGTTTAATTTTGGTTATTCCCTAGAATGCAGGGATCTGGTTCACATACATGTAAATAAATATCAGGATTTGATCAGCATGCAGAAATCCGCGCCCCCCCTGATAGATAATAGGTCATCCTTGACCGTCAATTAAGAGAGGCAAGTGTGGCACAGCAGTTGTACAGCGGGAAAAAACAGCAGGCATAATTATGATACATTCAATCAAATTATAGCAATTACTGAAATCAATGCGTGTGATAAATCGTTAATAGATATAAAATTGTTTGTAATGATTCAAATATAAGGAGAAGGGACAGCTTAAGATAAACATAAGTACATATGCATTTATTGCTCACTTCAAACTAATCGATTTGTAATGATTTTCATGTATAATAGGTTCGAAATCAAAGGTTTAGGATTCATACTTTCATTTGATATTTAAATAGAGATATAGGAAAAAGGGTTTAATATGACTATTGATGTGTAAAAATGTGACTCCAATACCATCAACAGAGCTCTGTTGCCCACAGGTGTCCATAACCTTGACAGAGTTGCTTTCTCACCCTTGGAACCATTGTCCTTTATTTATACTGAGGAAGTGCTTGTTAAATGTCATAATGGATGCCATTGTGCTGGATTGGTGACCAGATAAATCACAATGTCATTCACCTGGAAGAAGTGAAAAGTGGGCAGGTCGGCTCGTGATGAGACCTCCTGTTCCAAGGACTTCCTTAATTTTTTCAATTGTCCATTGGACCATATCCCTAGTTTGGTGGCCATGATGGGAATGCCACTTCACTGACTTCCTTATGATTATGGTAGGCTGGCTCTTAATGAGACCCCTTATCCTTCATTTTCCAAATCATAAAATTATTAGTGAACTATGTAAATATTTTCTTTTTCATATAACACTTTCCTACTAATACATAAAGGATGGCTCAGCACTCCTTAAGAGTAGGGATGGTGGAAGAAGTCTGAACATATCAATAGAAAAGAATATGCCTTTATTACTACTCCATAAATAAAAATCAAAGAAATTTATAACATATGGGAAGAACCAACATGATAAGCATAATCGATCAGATTAATTTAGTGGTAATAAGGAAGAAAAATCATGTTATTGATTATGTCCCTTTTTCCTGTTTTTCTTATCATTACTAAACAACTTCCTTAAAAATGATGATTTATTTTGATTTGCTGATTATAGTAAGCTTTAATTTGTATTATTGTATATGAATAATATGTTTTCCTTTAGAAGAGTCATCAGAAATTCTCAAAATTCTAATCTAAAACAAAAAAACAATCCACTCAAAAGGTGTTGTTCCTTTAAGAAGATCAACAAAAAAAATCTGCGGAACTGTTGTTCTTTCTGAAAGGAACAACAAAAACAATCCGTGGAACTATTTTTCCTTCCGAAAGGAACAGTAGAAGTGTTGTTCCTTTAGAAAGGAACAACAGAAGTGCTGTTCCTTTCGAAAGGAACAACAAAGACTCAAAACAGGCGAAATAAACAAGGTTTTTGAAAAAAAACAGAATTCCATGAAACAAACAACAAAAACTCAAAATAAACGAAATAAATAGAGATTTGAAAAAAAATAATTTCTTAAAAAAAACAATCCAAATAAATGAAAAATATTTATGTACAAGATTTAAAAAATAAATGATTTAATAAAGTAGTGCTGAGGAGGATTTATCCCCTTCTGCCAGAATTTTCATGGTAGAATCTTCTCGTAATTGTTGGTAAAAGGATTCTCTGGTAAGCGGTTTATGATACAATTGTACTCGATGACCGTTTACCTTAAAGGAATGTCCAGATCCATCAATGGTAGTTAATGTAATAGTGCCATTATCATGCACTTTTTTTATTTCATAGGGTCCGAGCCATCGTGTCTGGAGTTTCCCTGGAAAATCTTGAAACCTAGAATCATATAGGAGTGCCCAGTCTCCTTCATGGAAGATCTTTTATTTGATAAGGGCATCATGAAATTTTTCTCTCTGTTGTTGAATTAATGCTGTGTGCTGAAGAGCAGAGAGCCTAATTTCATCTAACTCATTAATTCGCTGCAGTCTTTTGGCCTGGGCTTCATTTAGATCTAGACCCACCTTTTGAGCTGTTCTTAATGTCTGAATTTCAAATTCTCTTGGAAATATGGGTTCTTTTCCAAATACCAATTGATATGGTGAATATCCCGTAGTGGGTCTCCGCGTTGTTCGATATGCCCACAATGCTTCTGGCAATCTGTAGGCCCAATCTCGTTTGTGTGAGGAAATTTTTTTTGTTAATATAGATTCAATCACTTAGTTCATGCTCTCTACTTGGCCATTGGCCTGTGGGTGGTATGGGGTTGTAATCTTGTGCTAAATGTGGAAGCTTTGTAGTGTTTCAACTAATTTATTACCTACAAACGATGGTCCTCCATCTGTGATTATGTCCCTTGGGAGGCCATATCGCACAAAGATTTGGAAAATAAACTGTATTGGAGAGTCCTTTGTAGCTTTTGAAAGTGCCTTTGCCTCAACCCATTTGGTGACATACTGAGTTGCAACTAGAATGTATGTTTTTTGGTTTGATGCAGGGCTAACAGGGCCAACAAAATCAAGTGCCCAGCGTTCAAATGGTTCAATCAATAGTTGAGGGTTCAAAGGCATTTCATCAGACTTCCCAGGGCGACTTGCCCTTTGGAAGCTATCACAGGTCTGCACAATTTTTTTGGCATCTGTAAATATGGTAGGCCAATAATAGCCTGTTCGTAAAACCTTATGGGAAGTTCTACAATCTTCAAATTGCCCGCCATACTGCCCATCATGGCATGCTTTCAAAATATCAAATACCTCGTCCTCCCGGACACATCTTCTTATTTCCATATCTGCCCATGTATGAAATAGGTAGCCCCCAATCCAAGAGAATCGGGTACTACGCTGTATTATCTATTTTCATTCATTAAGGGATAGATGTTTAGGTAATTTACCTATTGCCAAATAATTTGCTATATCAACATACCATGGGGTTCTGATAGTAACAGTGAACAAATTTCCATCTGGGAAGTGGTCTTCAACTGCTTCTGTATCTGTTGTCTTTGGCATTCTTGAAAGAAAGTTAGCTACAAGGTTCTCTTTCCCAGGTCAATATTTGATTGTAATGTCGAATTCCTACAATAAAATCAACCATCTTGTCACTCTTCCATTTGTAATAGGTTTATTTGCTAAGAATTTAATGGAAGGGTGATCAGTATATAGTATTACAGGATACCCAGTTATATAATGTCTAAACTTATTTATAGCATGAACTACAACTAAAAATTTCTTCTCAGTCACAGTATAATTTAATTCAGTAGGGGATAGATTTTTGCTAATGTAATAGATCGCATGTGGTGTCTTGTCTTCCTCCTGCCCAAGTACTTCTCCAATTGCTGTGTCTGAGGCATCGGATGAAATTTGGAATGACAAGTTCCAATTTGGGCCGCTCAGTACTGGGGCTGTTGAAACAAGCTTTTTCAGATCATTGAAGGAATTGTCACATTTATCTGTCCAAATAAAATCAACATTTCCAGTTAGTGCATATAAAGGTTCAGCTATTCGAGAATAATGTTCTATAAATCTTCTATAATAACCAGAAAATCCAATAAAGCTACGTACCTCTGTTTGTGTGGTGGGTGTGGGTATTAACAATATTATTTGAATTTTAGCTGGGTCCACCTAAATTCCAGCTGTTGAAATATAATGCCCTAAGATAACTCCTTTGGTCATCATCATATGACACTTTTCATTGCTTAAACAAATCCTAGTGTCAATATATCTTTGCAACACCTTTTCTAAATTTTCCAGCGCTGGCTCAAAGTCATCCCCATAAGGTGTGAAGTCATCCATATATACTTTGAGACCTTCATTTATTAAGTCTGCAAAGATGCTGAGAATGGCCCTTTGGAATGTAGCAGGGGCATTGCATAGGCAAAAAGGTAAGACTCGGTAGGAAAATGTCCCCTGTTTGGTTCTAATTGATGATGTATTTTAGAGTTTAATTTAATGTCAACCCAGGAAGGTAAAATTAGAAGTGCTTATCTAAAATATATAGATCTAGAGAGATTCCTAATTTGTCTGAGATCTTCGGTTCTCTTACAAGAACATATTTGATAAGATCTCTTCCAATAACTAAACAAACCTAGATCTAATAATTTTTTGAGATCTATGGTTCTCTTACAAGAACATATTCTACAAGATCTCTTCCAACATTAGAACATCTAATAAGAAATTAAAAGCTGAAATGAAATAAACATAGATCTAATAATTGTCTGAGATCTTATGGTTCTCTTACAAAAAACACTTTCGAATAAGATCCTTCCAATATTACAACATTTAACAAAATTTAAAACTTGAAATCAAACAAAAACATAAATTAAGTTATACCTAAAATAAAAAAATAAGCATGCAAGTGAGGCCATGGGGGCCCTCCATAGCTCCACAAGCACACCACTTCAATGGAGACTCAGATGTAGAAGAAAAATTGAAGTATGATCCTTTATTGCAAAATATCCATTACAAACCAACTCTAAGGTTACAACTCTAAGCTTCTAAGATTACATACTCCAAAATTCTAAGATTACAAAACTTCAAGATTACAAAAACTAAGATTACATATGGAGGAGATTGTACTCCTATTTATACAATGAGATGAGTAACAAACTCATAATGATCCACTAATCTCTCTTTAGTTCCATACATCTCCCAACCATCTAGACACATAACCCCTTTTGTCCTTGATCTTCTCCATGAGATTTATCTTCTCAAATTCGAATTTGATCATCCAAGGCCACATAAAGGTGTCTTGGAAGCTTCCTTGGCACCTACACATGTCACAAAAACAACCCACTTTCCATAGATAATGTAAAATATATTATTTTCTAATATTTAATCAAGAATTTCTCTCAAAAATGCTTAAAAATAAATAATATTTGGAAAATATAAATTAGACCCATTAATGTTGAATAATAAGGAAAATGAAGTGACATGGTGGTGAATAATGGGTGATAAAATGGAAGCATAGGTGAGAAAATGTATGGTAATGAGTGACATTTTGAAACCCAAACATACTCCCCAACTGAAGCTCTTGCATGTCCTCATGCAAGCTACTACAATGACTTATTTGATTTAATTCTTAGATGAGCTTCCTTTTACAAGATGTTTGGTTCTTGTGTAACAAACATCTTTCAATCATGGACTTCCTTTTAACTTTGCACTTCTTTGGATAACTTTTATTTTTGCAAAGCATTTGCATATTTTAATGATTGGTTCTTGTGTTACAATCATTATTTACTTTGTTAAGATCAATCATTTTAAGAAGTCATTTAATATGCTCTTCATTTTGTAGTAGTTTTTATTGTGGGAAGACTATGTGGGTTAAGATGTAATATGAATGAGAGAAAAAATGAAGTGTGAAATTCCCCCCTCCCCAATTGATGGTTTTTGGCAATTTTTAATGAGAAAGGGAATAGTGAAATAGTGGAATATTTTCCAAATATCATCATTTTAGCATCTAAAAATAATTTCAAGATTAAAGGTTAGAAAACATCATACCTTACTTACCTACAGAAGTGCATGAATCATACATGTTCAGCTGCTACAATTCTGATCTGAAGCTTCTTCTGCAAGTTGTGGATGAAAGATGGATCTGTATTGTCGTATCTGCTGCTGGATAATCTGATGAATCTGATGAGTCTGCTAAATATGGCTGAAAATCTATAAGGCTTGGAAGGTATACAAAATATATAAGTTACATTTTCCTCCCCCCAACCTTATTTATTGACTTGTCCTCAAGTCATGACAAACTGAAAAACAATGAAAGGAAATCTGTTTCATCTGCTACAAATTATGGGTCTTCAAGTCTTCAACGGTCAATGCACAAATATTAATATGTGATTAAATGTGCTAGTGTCTAACATAGCAAGAAGTCGTTGACTTAGTGACCATTAATGAATGCCACTAGCCAACACGAGAGCTCCCACCATTGATTCCAATGGGAGTCAAGATGCCTAACACATCTTTGTAGGTACGAATAAGTTTATTGTGGTCGAGTCACCTACAAGATCCAACGAACAAGGGATATTAATGTATTCCCATTTTTCATTGACAAGAATACTTGCCATTAAGGCATGCAAGCCTCTAGGTGTTTTTACAAAGATAATTAGACTCCAGGACTTTGACTTAGTGATATGTAGAAGCAGGATTTTATTGACGGAAGATGAAAATGGTAAAAAAAAGGAAATGGAAATGACAAGGAAAATGACAATAAGTGAGATTTTTGTAAGTGAGCTTCTTGTTTTATTTTGTGGGTTAGGGGTGAATGAAAAGAAGTAGACCACATGATTGAAACTTGTTGTGAAAAAGGTATTTTGGCTTGCATTGAGGACTCATTGGGATTTACAATTTTACAAAGGGAATAAAAGACTGGTTGTAATGAATATGGACTTATTCACATGATTCATCATAAAATTGATTTGTTGGAAGTCCAACTGTTGAAAAATTAGACTCCTTGAATGATCATCTCATTAACGCAAACCTGCAAAAAATTGGCATTCACAAAACATAAATATATCCAAGCAAAAGTGATCAATTTCTACTTGTTTTTTTTTATGCAAAAATTAAACACCAATGAAACAGATTTAAATAAAATCAAATGTATAAGTTAGGCCAATTATATGATTTTTTTTATTTTTTTTTACAAATCCATTTTAAAATATGAAATCAATATAATTAATTCCCTTCTTATGTAACTTTTGTAAATAAAATTCAATTTTGTTGCAATTATGAAAATCCCGAACATAGTCGAAATTGTTTCATGATTTGCGTTGAGGATATCAGATTTCACATGTCATCATCGATCTTGTATTTGCCAAAATCTGCATCATTTAAAAATTGTAAGATGTTAATACAAATGCGTCAAATAAAAAAATAAAAAATAAAAAATAAAAAATTCATGAAGAAAACTGATTGTTACTCCTCGTTGAAAGTTTCACGGTGTCGTGATTTTTGTGCTTTGCCCATCAATGGAAATCATGTGTATAAAAATGTTATGATATTGCACATGCATATTCTACAGTTGATTCCATTTTTGCAGCTATTTTGATGTTGCAGCTATATCTCATCCAGCAGCCCTGATAATTAAAACAAATTTGTAGTGGCTATGTTTTTGCTCGATGAAATTAAACAAAGTTGTAGTGACTATGTCATGGCTGAACAGTAGCAGAAAAATTAGCAGAAGCTTCCGATCATTAAAAAAAAATTTAGCTAATTTTTTTTAGTTTTGTATGGATTTAAACCCTAGAAAAACTCACAATCAATCCCATAAATATACAAGTGTTAATTTATAGCGTTTTCTCCCACTGTCTCAAGCTGGAATTTTAGCCACGAAAATTGGGTCTGGCCACAAAGAAAATCGGATCTGGGCGCAATCTATCAAACTATGCTCGAAAGAACCCCAATTTTCTCCTAAACTGCTGCAAATTTCAGGAAATTTCTCCCAAGTCACCTAATTACCCCCATTCCAGAGAAAACCCATGTCTCAGTTTTTTTAATTCATCCTGATTTGCTCATAAAATCCATTTTAAAATCACGTGTTGAGACTGGTGCGATTTCATGAAGCTTTTGGCAACAGAAATTAATTGGTGTGCGTGGTAATGGAGTGAGCCATATGAAGATAACGAATTCAAAATTAAAAAGCACAACCCCAAAAGTAACGCTGTCAATGGGTATAGAGAGGGCTTGCACTAGAAGCACAGCCACGCCCCCAACCATATAACCCAACACAACGAATGCTGCAAAACCCATGTAAAAATGAAGAAAATTTGTGCATATGTAATAGAAAAGGCATACTAATTATAGAAACATGACCACTGTGACAACAACTACAAATAAAAGGGCATTCAGAAGAGCGAACCCAAATTTTTCCCAGTTCGAATCGGAGTATCGTTCATCATATATGTGAGTGGTGATTGTAGTTATTGATGATGATGAAGAAGAGCTGTTGTTTAGGATAATTACCAGAATAACAACCAACATGATGCAGATTGAGACAAGGGACACTATTCTCACAATTTCTTCTCCTATTAATTTTTCCTTCGATAATTGCAATCAGCTGAAACAACACAATTGCAGTTGCATCCCGAATGTGTATGCCTTCATTAAATGCTGAGGAACTGTTGGCCGCCTTGAAATTCATTAGTCTTACCAGGTGACCTTTTGCGGCAGATTTTGCTAAGGATATAGATATCGTGGTATTTGTTATTCTTCATATATTTATAAGTCGCACCCTAACATTTTAAATCATAACCAATGACCTGAAAATGTTTTGGGCTTTATGTGAGAGAGGTTACTGGAAAATTGAGATAACATAGATCCTTATCACCATAAAATCCTGCTACCGTTGAGAGAAATCGTTGTTTTGTAGGAGTGAATCCCAAATTTAATTATAGATAAGGCGAAATAGTGGGTTGAGTCAAATTTCTTGCGATTTCTATGGCTTCTATTATGGGTTTTATAGCATGGTACTTGGTTATTAAAAAAAAAAAAATACATTTCAAGCGATAAACCAGTACGGCCTGTATTTCAACATGGAATAAACAGTTGAGTCTTATGTTTTGATGAATCTACATTTTAAAAAACAATAGCGTGTATGCAATACACCAAAAGACAAGCGGAACCAGCCTTTTCTGACAATGGTTGTAAAGCACCATCAGCGACATACTTACGGATCCTCAACCAGAATGCCAAAGCTATCGCCACCGTCACCGCTCTCTTCCCACCTCTCGCCCTCTGTATCTCCACTTATCTCAAACTCTGCGATAATTTGGCCTTTTTACTGTTTAATGTTACGTAGAAATTGCTCAGTCAACAAACAAAATCTCACGCACTGCAAAACATGGACTTCTACCCAAATTACATCTTATTTGAACATCGCTCACAAAATATCAACCTCTGAGTCATATGAATCATTGTAAAATGAAAACTTATGGTAATGTAATATCATATACTGAGCTTACAGTGTCATTTACACACAGGTGCGAGAATCACAGAAACGTGATCATGAGTGTGAGCTTCAACATTATAAGTGAGTCACATATTCGAGCCATAGATTGGAGAATCGGAGCAAACTGTGATGGCTTGAAATTGCAGGGTATGGGAAATATGGATATACTTGGAAGACTCTGAAAAATTTCAGCAAATTGCATCATGTGGTATGACAACTAAGCTTTCTAATCTTTTTAAAGAAATGCAATGCGCTGGCAATTTGCAAAAACCAACCAATCATGACAATGAATGATCTTATTCTTGTGAAACTTAAATGATAGAATGATGAAAGCGGTGAAATCATTTTTTGTTTTTTTTACACCCATATAACTGTGTTGTTTATTGAATATTTTGGAGATTGAACTGCTTTCCCATTATGTGAATTCAAGTTGTGCTCTGTGTTACAGTAAATGAAACCTTGATAAGACAGAAAATACAATGAAATTCACTATGAAAACCAGGTTATAATAATTCTGGGCGTATCATAAATCAATTTTTGATGAAATTTGGAATACATTTGTTGTTTGTGGCAAAGTCAACGTATGGCTTCTTTTACAGTTCAAGTTTTGTTGTTGTTGTTGTTTTGTTTTTTTGTTTTTTTTTTTTTAATCTTAAAAAAAATAAAAAATAAAATGGAATCCTATCTTTAAAAAAAATTGGTTAGCTTAAAAAGAATTTTTTATTTTTTATATTTTTTTTTAATAATAATAATATATATCATTTTTAATAATATATATATATTATTATTATTATGTGAATTTTTTTTTAAACTAAAACTTAAAAAATTAAGTTTTATCTAAAATGTTTTTTTTTTAAGATGATTTTTCGCTCATTTACAAAATTCTTTATTGTCATATCACAAATGAATTTTCCGGCAAAAGTATTTCTATTTGAAATAAATCAATTGATTTTCCAATCTTTCTGATTGCAAAAGGCGCAGGAAGAGAGCATACTAATATCTTGATTTTTTATTTATGCAGGTTAGCGTGGATGATAAAACACAATTAAGATTTGCGAAAAAACCTTGCATTATCTACACTCTTTCTGCAATGTCACGGGGGCGTTTAGACTCTCGGAAGACAAGGCTTTCCAATAATCAAGCTCCTGGCTCACCCGTGATACAGAAACAAGACATAGAGATGCAAAGATGTGCCACTGAATTTATTCATGATGATTTATTTTTTGAAAACAAAACTAAAAACTTCTAATGATAACGACTTCTAATGACTTCTAATGAGATCTCATTTTTATTTTTCTAATCTATCTACATTAACTTGAAATATGTTTAATTTTCTAAGTAAAAGAATGCTTCCAATGAAGCCATCTACGGACTAAAAATTCGAACATGCTCACATCAAGATTTAAAAATTTTACATTATGTTTTACAAGTATGTGAGAATCCTGTCTTAGAGTTGGCTCAAGGTTATTGTCCTTGCTCTCCAAGAAGTACATGTTCAACATTGTCAAATTCATCATCCGTAGATGGATTAGTGAGAAATGGGGGTTTAAAATAAGAACTGAATTTAAATTAACTATGTGCGAAAATAAAAATGCTCCAAACTTTGAACTCCTTTATGAACCTGCTGTCACCAAGTTCCACAAATTAGCCCATTAAAAACAAATGCATAAAATAATTACTAAATCCTTCTAGTTGCACTTCCCCGGCAACGGCGCCAAAATGTTTGGTTCTAATTGATGATGTCAATTAGAGTTTAATTTAATGTCAACCCGGGAAGGTAAACTTAGAAGTGCTTATCTAAAATATATAGATCTAGAAAGATTCCTAATTTGTCCGAGATATTTGGTTCTCTTACAAGAACATATTCGACAAGATCTCTTCCAATAACTAAACAAACCTAGATCTAATAATTGTTTGAGATCTATGGTTCTCTTACAAGAACATATTCTACAAGATCTCTTCCAACATTAGAACATCTAATAAGAAATTAAAAGCTGAAATGAAATAAACCTAGATCTAATAATTGTCTGAGATCTTATGGTTCTCTTACAAAAACACTTTCAAATAAGATCCTTCCAATATTAGAACATTTAACAAAATTTAAAAGTTGAAATCAAACAAAAACATAAATTAAGTTATACCTAAAATAAACAAATAAGCATGCAAGTGAGGCCATGGGGGCCCTCCATAACTCCACAAGCACACCACTTCAATGGAGACTCAGATGTAGAAGCAAAATTGAAGTATGATCCTTTATTGGAAAATCTCCATTACAAACCAACTCTAAGGTTACAACTCTAAGCTTCTAAGATTACATACTCCAAAATTCTAAGATTACAAAACTTCAAGATTAAAAATGGAGGAGATTGTACTCCTATTTATACAATGGGATGAGTAACAAACTCATAATGATCATCCACTAATCTCTCTTTAGTTCCATACATCTCTCAACCATCTAGACACATAACCCCTTTTTGTCCTTGATCTTCTCCATGAGGTTTATCTCTTCAAATTCGAATTTGATCATTCAAGGCCACATAAAGGTGTCTTGGAAGCTTCCTTGGCACCTACACATGTCACAAAAACAACCCACTTTCCATATATAAAGTAAAATATATTATTTTCTAATATTTAATCATGAATTTCTCTTAAAAATGCTTAAAAATAAATAATATTTGGAAAATATAAATGAGACCCATTAATGGTGAATAATAGGGAAAATGAAGTGACATGGTGGTGAATAATGGGTGATATAATGGAAGCATAGGTGAAAAATGTATGGTAATGAGTGATATTTGTATGACATTTTGAGACCCAAACATCCCCCATGGACAGGTAAAAGTAGTTTTGTCTTGGTCTTCAGGGGAAATTTGGATTTGATTGTACCCATTGAAGCCATCAAGGAAGGAAAATAATTTCTTTCCTGCCAATGTGTCTAATAACTGGTCAATGAAAGGAATGGGAAAGTGGTATTTCTATGTTGTCTTGTTAAGTTCACGGTAATCTACACATATTCTCCACTTTCCGTTCTTTTTTGGTACCACTACTAATGGAGAGACCCACTTTCTATCAGATATTGGTTAGATGAAATTAACATCCAATAGTTTTTGTAATTCAGCTTTCACAATATCTTTAAGGTGAGGGTTTAGTCTTCTTTGGGGTTGGAGAATGGGTCTCGCATATTTTTCAATATATATGTGGTTTGTACACAATTGGGGGTCAATTCCCTTCATGTCTGGGTAATCCCATGCAAAGGCTGCTTTGTATTTTCGTAATAATTGGACCAACTTCTCTTCTTGTTCAACAGTCAGTTTTTTGTTAATGTTTGGAGTTTTTCCCAGCTCAATTTCTACAATCTTGCTATTGTACACAAAAGAAGTGGGTATTAATTGATCAGGAATGTCTTTCAAAGGATCTTTTTCTTCTTTATTATCAAATGCTGCCTTGATCATGTGACATTGTAGATGGGATCTGATTTGAGGTTTATTAATAAAACTATTGATGATATCATCCTCTGTTTGATCTTTGAAATCAAGAGCATTATCTATAATTAGAGGTGATCTCATATTTTCCATAAGATATGATACATGTTGTTTTCTTGTTTTGATTATTGATAGACTTGGTTGGGCTAGGGGATATAAAGCTAAATTCTTGACATAGTTTCCCCTTGTTATTGTCCTGTTGCCTTGTCAGCATCCAATATACGCATCGGTAGTTGCCAACCAAGGTCTACCTAATATTAACAAGTGTCCTTCTAGCTGGTTCTTTGGATTGATAACCAGGAAGTCAGCATGGTATTCCCAGGAATCTACAAATACCATTACATCTTGTAGTGTACCCTCTGGTTTGACTACCGATTGGTCAACCAATTCCAATAAGGTTGTTGTTGGTTCTAGTGATTTAATGCCAAGTTTTGACAGGTGGTGGTTGTTAGGATATTGATTGCTACTCCCAAATCAACTAAGGTGTTTGGAAATGATTGCACTGTCACTATAGGGTTTCCTGGGTCTTCATATTTTACAGGTGTTTCCATCCTTGATAATAAGTCAGATAAAGTACTGACTATTTGGACAGTTGGATTGGTGGTTGTTCTCCTCTTTGGCTTCTTTATGCATAATTCCTTAATGGTTTTTTCATATATAGGAATTTATTGGATAGCTTGGAGGAGAGGGATTTTTATACACAATTTTTTTAATTCTCCCAGAAGATCAAAATTAGGATGTTCTAATGGGCGTGGTATGATTAATCATTCTAGGAATGGTGGAGAGGAAGTTGTTACTTGTTGTTGAACCTCCTTCTCTTTCTGTAATGTTTGTTCTACAGGTAACAAATCTTCATTATGAACATCATTATTTCTCTCTGTTTCTACTATGCACCCAGACCTTAATTGAAGGTAATTGCACTCCCTCAATTCAGTTTCTAATTTTTGGGGTTCCATTATTTGGACAGACTGAATTGGCCTATTGTTTGGGTTTGGGTCGGGCTGGGCTGGAGGCTTATATAGGGAGCTGGTAGTGTAGGTTGAGAGAGAGGGATTGTTCCAGTTGACTGATTTGTAGTTCTTTTCCAGTTTGACTGCCAGGCTTGACTCTGCGAAGTAGAGGGGGACCATTATGTTGGATAGTTATTATTTTGCCAAAATGGTGGGCAGAAAGGAAAGCTAGGCCAATTATTTTGATTTGTTTGATTTGGCCAAGATGTTGTAGAGAATGGCTATTGTGACCAATTGGGGAAAGGTGGTTGATTTTTCCACATTCCACTATATTGCTAAGCATTGTATTGAGGAGGCTTAAAAGAAGAAAATGGCTCAGTTGGCATACCTGATTGTCGTGGCTGCCATTGTCGGCGCTGATTAAGCAGACATACCACTTCTGTTTCTTCTTCCACCTCCTTATAAACTTCTTTTAGACCAGGAAGTGAGGGACATCCTTCTGTAGGGTGATATTTTGTGCAAATGGCACAGACTTTGATTACATCCAATAGACATTCTTTGTGGCTATGTTTCTTCCTGCATCTAGGACACAATATCGCCAAATTTTGCTCTGCTTCTTCTTTCTTTTGTTTGGCTTGCATAATGTCTAACTGCATTGTGAGAGTGCCAAGTATATCTGTCTTCAAATCTTCCAGCAGGTTTCCAATCTCTACACGAGTCACACCTTCATTAGAGGTCTTTTTGTCTCTTGTAATCATATCACATTCTGTTAATTTTAGCCTTGTGTTTCCCCTCGAACTCCTGATACACAAATCAATGATGTTAGCATAGCTTTCCTGATATATATCACCTTTCCCATAATATTCAATGTTTCAACCCATTGATCTTCCATTCCCCTAATTAATGTAGTTTTAAACGCATTATCAGGTGAGGGTAAGGATGCATAAGGGGATCTCTGAAGATTGTATTGAAACCATTCCACATATTCTTCCAAGGTTTCATTTGGTTTTTCTGTCATTTGGAATATTTCATCTTTTATTTCCTGAGACCTGCAATAATCTTGATACCTTTTTAAAAACACAGCCTTCGTCTTATCCCAATCAGTTATGACACCCCCATCTAATCCCATAAACCATCGTAAGGCTGCCCCTTTTAATGTAGAACGGAATAGTTTTAGTTTTTGGGGATTGGTGGTATAAACATATCCCCTGCATAACAAATCAAATTCAAACAAAAATTCATCTGGATCTTCTGATGTTAAGCCATGAAATGTGGGAATATGTTGAAGGGGAATGGCCTTCATAGGTGCATTGACTACAATATCTATTATAGGATATTGCAGCGTAGAGGTTTGCTGGGGTGCCTGCTGATTTTGATTTTGGTTCTAGGCCATTTGGTCGAAGATGTGCCAATATCCTTCTGGAATTTCCAAGGAATTTCTAAGGTGACTGGAAGGAGCAGGAATGGATTTGACAGCACTTCCCTTATCTGGAACAATGGGTATTCCTTGTTGACCTAGTATTTGAGGTGATTCAGGACCTTGTTTTTGAATAATTTTAACAGCGCTTCCCTTATCTGGACTGCTTACTGGTTGGGCTATTTCAATGGGAGATGTTGGGTCTCCTGTTTCTCCTATTTCCCCTTCTCCTTCACAGAGATTACTAGAGTTCCCTTCTTGAGGGGAAATTATGCAAGGATTCTCAATTTCTTGGGAATCTTGATCAATTCCCTCTGTTTGATTATGTATCTTAGAAAAGGCTTTAGATGGTGACTCTGTAGCCTGAAGGGAACTAGTAGGCTGTCTAGAGATAGCTTTTCTAAATCCTACTGATGGCTGAGATTCAGTTCTTTTAAGGATTTCTTCAATAAAATTTGTCCGCCAAAGGGTCACCAGTCCCTTAGGTTTTTCAATTTTAGGAGGAATTTTGTTTTTCTTAGTTGGTCTATTCATTCTAGAAAACGAGCCTTCATTCCTACCTAAAGAAATAAGCTTACCTACTTCTGCTGTGAATTAGGTTGTGAGCAAGTGTGTTTCTTGCCCAGTGCGCAGGTTCTTACCTTCCATCATTAATACCCAATTCTTCGCAAGTAAAAGAAAATCAGTTGTGCATCACTCCTTTGAAATGGAATACACTCTCCCCGGCAACGACGCAAAAATGTTGGGTCATAAAAAGGTATCTTTGAAACACCTAATTAGCCTACATTAATTATCAATCTGGGAGAGACTTTTTATTTCAAGAGTGTACTCTGTCTGAGGCCGCAATTAACTAAGAGTAATGCTATGAAGATGTAGTACATAATCTTAAATACAAGAGTAAACATATTCTTGTAAAGAAATATAATTACAGTAACATAAATGAAAATGCTCTATAATCTTAACTACATCAATCTACAAACCATCGATTAGGGATACAATAGTAGTAACTCCTTCCCTTAGAAATTGATGCAACTGAAATCACACTGAGGCAAGATAACCAATTTGGGAACTTGGAAGCAGTAACCAGTGTTCTCTACAGTTGGTGGTCTTGTTCTTAAAGAAATAGAAATGAATTCAAATTACTTGCTGATAAAAATAACTGAAAGGAACTTCAAAGGCTAGAAAGGAACATCAACTCGTAATTCATATGCATTCACATCAACTGTAACCAATCTATCTGCTAATATGAAGTTCTGAATCAGAAATGAACAATAAATAGAAATGGAACAACAACATGAATTGAACAAAAATTATAAACTTAACTAATCTCAATACTTCAACCCTGTACCATGAAACAATCAATCATAAATAATCATAAACTAATAGAACAACAAAGCTTTATAATGATGGCAAGGTAAACAAATAGCAAATTCACTTCCTGCAGATGATAAAATAGCAATGCAATTGGTTAATGCTCACAGCGAATCTATATTCAATCCAACAGAAGTCAATCAACTCTGCAATTGAAATAAACTTTAAACACAACTTCACACAACAGTAAGCAAAGATTAGAAATACAAACAACAAGGTAATTCCACCAGAGCTGGGCCCTTAGTGCTAGTGAAATACTGCTAGGCTACTTCAAAACTTAAGAGATGAAATGAAACACATATTTGATATTAATCGAACATAAAGTATTACAGAGACTTCTCTCTCAAATCTGAGAGTCAATAAACACAATATTATAGAGGAAATGTTTTAATAATGGGAACTTCCAACGTCCTTAATCACCAAAGGAATTGCCTTATATAATAGACCCTGACGGACAAGACAAGGAATAAGATGAGTTTGAACAACGATCCCTCAGGATTGAAGGATCCTGAGGGATTCGCTTCTCTTCATTTGGTTATCCTATGGTTTACTTTGACCGAAGCCGAGCTATCCCTTTCCTTTTCTTGGCTATGCATTCAGATTTCCTTGTCTTTGGCTGGATGTGGTTTAACGCTGGTGGAGAAGCAGTTGCATTAATCTCAGAATCTTTTCCAAGCAAACTCGAGACCTTTTCCAATCCAGGTATGAAAGGGAATGCGGTGCATATAATCCATTGAGCGGTATTGCTCCAACCAAGCAACCTAATGGGGTCAAACAATAGGATCAACCATGCACCGGAAACAAGGAGGCCAAAAGGAATTAATGTGGACCTGAATGCGTGTAAACTGGCCATTCCGGGGTCATTTCATTATCTCTCGTGATCAGTTGGGGTAATGCGGATCCTTTATAAGAAATCTGTCCTGGGCGAAATGAATCGATGCACCTCATCACTCACCCACTCGTAGAATCGTAAATGGAACATTTCCATCACTCGTCTCTCGATCACTTTGCATACAAATATTTTTACTGATCCCGGATCCCACCTTTGCGTACAACAGAACCTCTAGCGATTGATACCAGCAAGCAGCGCAAGAACCCGACATATATACCTTTTTGTCTCGAGGGGTGCACCTCACCCTGCTACATCCGTCTGTTGAACCACCTCACCTATTTATGACTATAGCTTCTTTCTAGCAATGACTTTGTAGCACTGACTGAAAAGGACTGACAAGAGCTTCTGACACCACTGACTATCTACAGCTTTAAAGACTAGAGCTTCCAACACCTCCCAGCTATGCATATTGGTATATTGGCAATGAAACTGGCAATGACTAGTGACTATGACTAGCAATGTGTGTCTATTGGCTATAGAAATGACAACCTTTGGTAAATGTGAATTGAATATGGAATCACTAAAGGGGAATTCTCTCATAAACTTGGAATGGGTGGAGAGGGTACTACTCTGGTTCCCTCTAGCCTATCCGATACGGCAGCATCAGCAGAAAGAATATAAGGACAAGTTCAAAGTAGATATGTTATATCGCATATAGTATCAATGTCTTATTTTGGAGCCCAGCCCCACTATTACTGGCAGTTGTATTGATTGCGAGGACCCTCTGACAATGTGGATGATACACTGGATGGCTATTGGATGAACGGCTAGCAATGGATCTCCTGGGCACTTACTATCGGTAGGCTTACTATCCTGGCCCCTTTTATTAGATGGAAAGGTCACTTACTTGCCCTTCAGCCTTACTACTATAGCAGCCCATAGAAGAGAGACTGCTTAGGTATAATAGCTCTAGCTCTAGACATTAATTCAAATATAACGTTTAAATGCAGTATCTTATGTATAGATCCTATAGAAATGGATTTCTATGTTCTGCGCTACGGCAAGAGAAAGGCAAGTTGAAAGTGCCAGAACTCATTTCTCCTTTTCTTATTGCTACTTAACGGAGCCAAGTTGAACTACAAGTTGTTTCACTAAT
This sequence comes from Pinus albicaulis, assembly GCA_034641835.2. Lineage (NCBI taxonomy): Eukaryota > Viridiplantae > Streptophyta > Pinopsida > Pinales > Pinaceae > Pinus > Pinus albicaulis. Next base: position 4,005 of record JAXQQM020064565.1, on the reverse strand, counting down.
TAGAACTAACTGTATGTCACTCTAAGGTGGAGTGCATGGGCCTCTACGGATCTAGCAGAGAGACTGGCTCTACAAAACACTACTCACTTAGCAGATGTATTTTGATTTATTAGAGATGGATTTCATATAACATCATAATGACAAGGACAGAGGGCTCACCTGACGTTAGGAGGGTGTTAAGCCCGTCTCGACCAAAGGCCCAGTAGGGACTCACTCATTCATATGGGTGAGGATGCCCCGGCAGGGCTCGACCTTAGGGAGAGGAATTATATATGTAATTATGCATTCATTCGTTGCTCAATATTTCAAATAGAACCTTGAATGGATAGATAGTTCTATACATTAGAATGGGTAGGCCCATACCTTCTCGTATCATCCACCTGGGTGGGATATCGTATAGTCTTGGTTAGACCTACCTTTCTTTAGCTATATTCAAAGGGAAAAAAGGAGCTTATAAGAATATCCCCCGTGTTCCCAACAGCCATTCACTTCAATGCCCATGGTCCCACAAGAATACATTGAGCCATGCTTGTTTACTTACGCGCATCTCCGCCAATTAAACCAGTATCCCACCAGTCCCACCTAACTGGAATGATGATGAAAGCTTAACGCTACGGAAAAATAAAGGTCCTACCTGCTGGAATGGACTTACGAAATTCTGATCGAGATCTCTCTTGCTACTCGCTAGGAGAAACCCCGGCAGGCTGGTCGAACCCATCGGCTGGGATAAGCACCCCCGGCTTTCTTATGATTGCTTGTTAGCTGGATGGTGGGTCTCGCTGTTTGTTGGGATATTAACCAAGGGCCTTGCTTGTCTTACTTTGACTAACTAACACAACTGGATCGTGCTTGCTTCTTTTTTACTTGCCTTAGCCCAACCAATGACCACAACTCCACCAACAACTCATGGTCCAACTCCAACTTGTTCTTTCTTACTTCCGTTTACAATAAAGACCCAGGGATTCACCTCAAGTACACAGTCCTGCCTACCTGCTTTAGAGATGCCCGTTTAGATCTTGCTTACTTACGCTAGTAATACCTAGGCATTTGAATAAACGATAGGATGACCTGATTCGAACTTGCTGCTTGCTGGATGGCTGGACGGAATGATTGATGGTACCGCTGCCTAGAATAATGAAGAGGGTGCTTACAATCCAAACAGGATTTTGACAAGGAGGGAATTAAGTAAGAACACTATAAGTTGTTGAGCTTATTGTTGGATAATTACATATATAATACAATCATTGAATTAGCACTGCTTTCGTTACTTGCTTCGGTACTGACTGGGACAAGAAACTTGCTGGTCGATGAAACCCCAGCTGGTAGAAGAAACGACACGGGCTAGGAAAAGAAACAATGGATGGGACAAGAAACAGGCTTATGACTTGCTTCAACTTAGATATGCCTGCCCTCTACCTCGACGGAACATCACTCGACCTATCTATGGGGGAAATAAATCGTAAACGCGGTGTCCCAGTATCATATAGAAACAAGTAGAGATCATACAAAGTAGAGTCTGTGGATTCTCTTAGCCCAGCTCTGTTTATAAAAAGTAAAGGTGCCACTATGTAAGCGATGTGCATGGCCATACCCAACCGTCACTGTTTACATTGTATCCTGGAGCCAGTGTGTACATCTCCTATGAGTGGTGCAATACCCGGGAGTTGTAACAAAGTTGGGTATCCAAGTAGTGGAGAGTAGCACTAATGAATTAGATAACTATAGTTTATCTGGTGCCAGGTCAACTTATCCATGGTGTCATAGGTTCAAACCAGGGAGACTAGATATCTTATTTTGTTCTTTGCGGAGAGGGGGAGACTAGAGTTATTCTCTTTCATGTCCAGATAGAAATGCAATATAATATAGTAACATGTCCACGTAGGCACCAGGCACCACCGGTGAAGATACTCGGACCAGGTGAATCCACTAGTAGGACTGGCTTTCTCTGGCAGCTCATTGCCCAGGAAGGATTATGGCGAGATTGTCTACAACGTAGGTACCAAAATGGGAACTATATTTTCTCTAGTGCCAGGTCAAGTTATCCATGAAAAAATCGTATATTAACCAATTTAGAGATACAAGTGCAGACTAGAGCAGGTTAGGTTTCCCTGCTAGGTCTTAGCCAGCAAGACTTCTCCATGGATACATCATAGATGAACACTAGTTAGATAGGGCTCTATTTTCTAGGAACACCAAAATGGTAATAATATCATATATTAACACTTCTTTATGGCCATATCTTATATAGACATCTCGGACTGGGGCTATACAAGTGAAACGTATCGATGCAAGTATTGTACATTAAAACGTATAGATGCAATGCAGAAGCGAGCAGAGAGAAGACTCTACAGACTACAGCTTCTTCAGAGCAGCGGGACACATAAAAGAAACTTCAAATGGACTATAATGCAATGGAAACTATAAATACGGTGCCCACTCTAAGGGTGGCATAGTGTGCCATGGCTTTGGCAAGGACTTATCCATGCGAGTAGAGTATGTGAAAACCTATGGATATGACAACAAGTTGGCTAAGGGACAAAGACTATTTGAAATAATCGCAAAAGGTAGGTGCATGAATCTGCTGTCCCCTGGAATCCTATTTGGATCGAAATAGATTCCCAATTAGGTGACATATCAATGCGACACGTAGAATATCATAGACTAGGGACTATGCCAAGGAACTATCAGCACCGACCAGCTCGCATTGGACCTCCTCCTGGGCACTCACTCTATCTGACGCTTTCCCCAGGCCGAGATCCACCGGCCACACATCTTCTCTTTTTTGGACAGACGCATTACAGACACATTAAAGAGGAGGAAGATGGAAGTTATACTTGCCCTTGAAAGGACGTTTCCATGGTGATATCATAATTAATAATAGGTTTTAGTAATGGCAAATTGAAACGTATCTATGCCAGTATATTCCATTGAACATAATATTGTTTAGGTAGGAGAGTAGGAACTGACAAAACTCCCCAGTAGTTCTCCTCTTTATTGAAAATATCAAAACGTTAATACATTCCCAAGGTACGATAGACGGACTTCAGCTAAAGCAGGAAGGGAAATATAATACTAACTTAGTCCTGTCTAGTGTTGTCCTAGTGTTGTAGCATAGGTAAATTCTTTTTGGTGGAATAGAGCTAGTTGAATTAGATCCAGATTTCTTATTATTTTCTTTTATGAGATAAGAATACATAGAAACTGGAATTTCTGGACTAAATTTAAGGTGGTACTACATTTCACGTATTAATGCATGGGGACTACTGCATGGGACTTACTTATAATATAGGTATTCCCAGCCCCATAATTGAGTTATTGCCGATCTCAGTTTATTTCGTGCAGGGAGATATGATGGGGAGGTACTACACCTCTAGCAAATATATTGGAAATAGGGACTTCAGAGTAGCTTGGAAATAGCGGATTAGAGCTCCCGATACCAGGAATAGATTCTATATTTATTCAATTTATTATCTAAGAATGCATGCCAGGATCGTAGGAACTGACACTCCCAGCTTCTTATATGGTGGGCCTGGGTGCAAGGGCATCATACCTTTCAATTAAACTGGGTGTATAAGCTAGTGTGAAATTGATATCTCCTGTGACTGCTGGACTCTCGGTGGACTGGGACCTCCCGTGCTGTGACTGATGGGGGGGTATCGGCTGACATGCATAGACCGGTGGGGAATGCTGCTGAGCTATCAATTCACAGACAGAGTAGTGGAATAGTTACACGTATCTATGCGAGTATCATCTATAGTATTTAGTTCTTATTCAAATGGAAAGGTTACAAATATGCGATATCTTATATTCTAAATGTATTAACTTCTTGTTACAATGGACAAGGTCAACGCCTCGATGCTATCTTGTATAGTATCGCAAGGCAAAAAGGAGGGCAAGAGACTAACCTATCTTGTCAAAAGGGGACTAAAAAGATAGCCTAGTCTCGGCTCATCGACATTAACTAAGGAGGCATGGGGGACCTTACCGGACCAGGTGGTTTACTTA
>JAXQQM020086653.1:0-30168 GCA_034641835.2 Pinus albicaulis | reverse complement strand
TCAACCATGAAAATCGGTGTTAGCACAATTTCTTGCTAAGTCATGAGTCCATTCCATAGTTTTATTTTAGGATTAAAATTCAGAAAAATTCAAATTCTGACCTCTATTATTTCAGTCACTTATCACAATCACAAATCGCATCGTAGTCACTTATCGTAGATCGCAGCGCAACCCTGCTATAAATAATTCTAGGTTGCCTACTCCATCCTGCGATTGCGATACCCCGATGCGATATATCTCATTGTAATTCTGCCACTTTTTTACCACTTTATGTTTCTGGCTCCTAAAAAAACCTTGATGTGATTGGTAGGACCTATCATCACTCCACCAGATTCCCAAGGCTGAGGAAGGAATCCCAATAAAGGTAACCAAAAACCAAGCTTTTAACTTGATAGCTAGCCCTATCAAGCCAGAGAGGTCTCTCTCCAAAAGGGTCATATCCAGGAGGGATAGAGCAATTAGGGTTTTAGAATAGATAATGAGTGCAGGGGTTGTTTTAAATTTATTTGGTTGGGTAGATCAGTAGATAATGAAAACAAGTCAAGGAAAACTAGGTCAGGACTAAAGAGTGAGGGTTGCAGGAATGAATGGGGCAAGGTAGGTATAATATCAATCACTTTAAGGAAGTGGTTTTGGAATGGTTATGAAACTGTAGGAAGGACGAGGGAAGCATAAGAGATGTATTTATCTTAGACAGAAGATATAAAACAAACATGATCAGTTACCCAAGACAGAGCATGCCTAGCATGTATTCTGAATTTAACACTTATAAAAGATCATAATATAGAAATAAAAGTGAAGATGAAAAATACATTCAAACATATGTAACTGAAGAAGAAATAATGAAAGAAATTCAATACCACAGGTATCCCATAAATAAAAATGCAACTCCTCTTATATTAATGGCCAAAACTGAGTACAAAGTGTCCTTGGTCAACTAAACAAAATGAACCCATTCCAATTTCCAACTTCCAACACTATTACATTGAATTTCTACAATTTATAGACCAATTTAAAAAATCTGAGGCAAATCTCAGATCTAGAATTATTTCAAACAACAAAATTTTTTTCCTAACCTCGAGGAACACAAAACTATTTATTTGTTTAAAATACATTGAAATTGATTGCCCAGGTCTTCGAATTCATGATCTGGAAGAATTTGGAGAAACCTCCCTTGTGGATCTGCACCTTGAGAACACAAATAATAGTTTTATTATGCTAACTGTTGAACTGAATTGACCCTTTTTTTTCTGTGTTGCGTTGTTGCTGATATGTTGATGTAGTGGAGAATTTTAGGATGTGGACCTTATTTTGCTGATATGATGGCAGATGAGCTGAGAGCTATGCAGGCAGATATGCTGTGAAAATGGAGTGTTGAATGCCTTTTCTACCTCGACTCAACCTTTTGTTGTTTTATTACCCGAAATCCTCTTGTTGTGTTAAAACCTTATTTTATGAAAAAAAAGAGTAAAAAGCAAAAATATCGGACCTAAAATATTTCAAATTTCAATTTTGAAGAGCATCGCATCCGCACACTTTGCAACCTTTACATTTTAAGCTATAAATAATTCGATCGATGGTGCGATGCAAAGGGGGGGTGACATGGAGGATCGGTGATGTGGAGGGTTGGTGGGACCGAACCACAGCAAATTTCGCAACTCTTAGCCTTAGTTATAAGCGCGGAGGATATAAAATTTAAAAACTGTGAATTTTGACGCGCGGGGGAGGATATGAGTGACATGGCAGGGAAGAAGTGGGACTAGACCACAGCACAAATTGCAACTCTTAGGATTAAGTTATAGGCGTGGGGAATGTAAAATTTAAACACTGCGAAGTGCGATGCGCGGGGGAGGAAATCAGTGACATGGCAGGGAAGAAATGGGACCGCAACCGCAGCACATATCACGACTTTTAGCTTTTAGTTATAAGCTATGAGAGTTAACTTTTAAAATTTTTGATGTGCGAGGAGAGGGACCCACTGGCAATGTGGTGGAGTTTTATGAATTGGAGGAAATTTTTTAAGTGGTAAGTGTATTATGAATTTTATGTGGCATATCAATGTATTGTGATAGTTATGAAATGGGGGAGGAGCTGCGGAGGTGGGGCCAACTTCCCGCATCGCAAATTAAAATAAATAGACTACGGGCACTCACAAGTCAAGTTAAAGTATATGCAATGTGATATCGCAAAATCGACAATCACATTATTTAGAGTTTAGTTTCAATGCGAAACACGTAAAAAATGAGAAATGCGATGAGAGGCCCCACTTTAATCATGATTGGAAAATGGGAAGCGAAGCAAGGGAAAAGTGATGAAAAGGTAAATTTTTGATGTTTTTCAAAGGAAAATGAAACAAAAAAATAAGCGTGGCGGGGATTGGGTCCCACTTCACATCGCATCATCAATTTATAAGTTTGGCATTCGCTTTTTGTAACGAAACTTTACGGTGGCGATATGCCATGAGGCACAAAGAGTTAGACCAATGTTTTAAGAAACTCTTGTTATATATATAATATGTGATATATATAATGATAATTTTATATAACATAGATGTTCGATGGGTGGAAGAGCTTATAAAATAATATCTAAAACTTTATAATAAATGGGTTTATAAAGTAATAAGCTCTGAAAGGTTATATATGTAGGTTTTGGGGGTTTGAATGGGATTTTAAATGGAATTCAAAGTGCTAAACTATGGGTTTTAAATATAGTTTAGGCTATATAGTAAATGAAGTTTGGTTTTTAGTAATAACTTGGATAATTTATCAACTCAGATGAAAATACCAGTGCTAACATCGGCTCCAACTGAGGAAGATAGCTCTGAAGGAGGTATCTAGAACCGCAGATCTCTGGGAAATCATTGATCAACGCCTTATCCATTAGGAAATGGAGTCAAATCTGTAAACTGAAACTAAAAACATACTGCAAACTTAAACCCACACTAACATATCATCAAAGCCTTAGCGCCTCCACCTCGGGCTTCAAACCTTGATTAATTCTGTCAACACTTGCTGAAAATAAAATAAAATCGAACTGAAATGATATCAAATTACTCTAATCTGCTACACTATTGCTGATTAGGTGAAATAATCCTTCCAATGTAACCAATCTAGGAGATGGCTACTTACTTAAGTTCTATTCTCACTTTCCTCGGGTACGAAGAATTATGTACATGTAGAAAACTCATGATAAAAACTGAAACCAAGACTTATGCTGACAAAGAAAAGAACATTCATTTTCTCCAATGCTTTCAAAAGACTGTAGAATGGATCTTGAAAACCCTAAAGCATTACCTTGTCTTGAGATCCAGTAGAAAAGATAGAAGTACTCCCTTCATTCTGATATGAAAGAACACTTGTTTGTTGATCGATCGGAAGACATAGGGAAGTATAACATTCTACAATCTGAGTGTTGGCTGAAAATTCCTTAAGCATGAGAGATTCTGACTCAATATCTGGAATTTTGTCTCTGTCTGGTTCATACTCCTCAAATTCATATTCTAAGTCATCCTTAAACAAGAAAAATTCTTCAAAATTATCAAGCATGATAGCGCTATCATCTTCATGAAAGAAAAGAATATCTGTTAGTTGATCTTCTTGCAGGGAATCATCATCATAAACTGGCTTACTCTCAAAAATTTCTTGTATGGCTTCATCAATCTCCTCATCGAAATTATCTTCAGATTCATCGTACTTAGGAAAATCACTTTCAGGAGAAACTTCATCAAATATGAACATTGAAAAAGGAGATTTCATTTTTTCATTATGATCTATAAATCTATTTTCAGGACTGCCCTCATTTAAACTTAGATTTTCATTTTAAAAAATGGAAGAAGTTTTACCAACACATTCTTGAATATGTGAACACTACAAACCTCTTTTAGCTTGGGCTGTAATATGATTGTTCAGGAGCTAATCTATCTCATCTTTAGATAGAGGAGAAAGTAATTTTTGTTTTCTTTTGATAACACAGTAATTGTCTTCTTTCTCTCCTAAAAATTCACAAGGATGATGCATATCTTCTCTAACCTTTGGTTGATCAACTTGTTGTACTGCTGCAAGAATTGTCTCCTATGGGAAGTCTTTATGAACATCAAGACAATATACATCATCTTTTTCTTCCATGAGAGAAAACACTTGCTCTTTTTGATGAAAAGGATTGTCATGCAAAGCCTTCAAAATCTCCTCACTCATGAAATCATTATCATCATAATAATCCTCTAGGTTTTGAATGAAAACCCCAAACTGATCACAAAAATTATTAACCAAAGACAAAAAAGGGTAGGACTCCTTGTATTCTTCATAAAATATTCAATGGAAAACTCTAAGAGAAAGAATATTGGCAGGTGGAAAACCTTCATACCAAGATCGTGCTTTTCCTTCAAGAGAAGCCATGAACATCTTTAAAAGACAATCTTCAAGAAATTCAACCTTCAACTTGCGTGTATTCATATGAAATTTAATCAGATGTAAAGCAACATCATTCCTATCATCATCTTTAAACATAGGCAAATTCCTTTGCCAATCTACCTTAGGAATTTTATTTGGGAAACATGGAATGTGATCTTGGCTCATTTGAGCATACCTTCTTGCAAAAATTTCCATATTGAAAATTCTTGAAAATACTGATATTCATACAGTGGAGTCACCATGAAATTTTGATTTTCTAGATCTTTCAGTCAATGGAGTTGCCAGGTGAATGATTCAGCCTTCATATGTCTCCAACTGTTGTTCACCATCAATAATTAGATCTAAATCTTTGTTGTTCTTTCCCATGGAAGATCTGATATTTCGTCCCCTGACAATGGCACCAATATGTTATGACTCCACCAGATTCCCAAGGCTGAGGAAGGAATCCCAAAAGAGGTAACCACAAACCAAGCTTTTAACTTGATAGGTAGCCCTATCAAGTAGGAGAGGGCTCTCTCCAGAAGGGTCACATCCAGGAGGGCAAGAGAAATTAGCGTTTTAAGCTAGATAATGAGTGCAGGGTTTTTTTTTAATTTATTTGGTTGGGTAGATCAACAGATAATGAAAATAGGTCAAGGAAAACTAGGTTAGGGCTAAAGAGTGTGGGTTGCAGGAATGAATGGGGAAAGGTAGGAATAATATCAATCACTTTAAGGAAATGTTTGTGGAATGGTTTTGAAACTGTAAGAAGGGTGAGGGAAGCATAAGAGATGTATTTCTCATAGACTGAAGATATGAAAAAAAATATGATCAGATACCCAAAAAAGAGCATGGCTAGGATGTATTCTAAATTTGACACTCATAAAAGATCATAATATATACATGATAGTGAAGATGAACAATACATTCAAACATATGTAACTGAAGAAGAAATAATGAAATACATTTAATACCACAGGTATCCCATAAATATAACTACAAATCCTCTTATATTAATGGAAAAAACAAAGTACAAAGTATCCTTGATCAACTGAACAAAATAAGTTGATTCCAATTTCCAACTTCCAACACTATTACATTGAATTTCTACAATTTATAGACCAATTTACAAAATCTAAAGCAAATCCCAGATCCAGAATTATTTCAAACAATAGATATTTTTTCCTAACCTATAGGAACATAAAACTGTTTATTTGTTTAAAATACATTGAACTTTCTTGCCGAGGTCTTTGAATTCATGATCTGGAAGAATTTGGAGAAACCTCCCTTGCAGATCTACACCTTAAGAACAGGGATAACTATTTTATTATGCTGATTCTTGAGCTGAATCGACGCTTTTTTTTTGTGCTGCGTTGTTGTTGATCTGTTGATGTAGTGGAGAATTTTAGGACGTGGACCTTATTTCCCAGATATTCTGGAAGATATGTTGTGAAAACGGAGTGTTCAACAGCTTTTCTGCCTCGACTCGACCTTTCTGTTGTTTTATTACCTGAAATACTCTTGCTGTGTTAAAACCTTTTTATGAACAAAACAGAGTGAAAAAAAAATAATGGACCTGAAATATTTCAAATTTCAATTCTTAAGCACATCGCATCCACACACTATGCAACCTTTACATTTTAAGTTATAAATAATTCAATCGGTGGTGCGACACGAAGGGGGGGTTGACATGGAGGCTCGATGACATGGAGGGTCAGTGGGACTGGAATGCAACGCATATCGTAACTCTTAGAATTTAGTAATAAGCACAGAGGATGTAAAATTTAAACACTGTGAAGCTCGACACACGGGGGAGGATATGGGTGACATGGTAGGGAAGAAGTGGGACTGGACCACAGTGCATATCGCAACTCTTAGAATTAAGTTATAAGCACAGGGAATGTAATCTTTAAACACTGTGAAGTGCGATGCGTCGGGGAGGAGATGAGTGACATGGAAGGGAAGAAGTGGGACCACGACCGCAGCGCATATCACGGCTTTTAGCTTTTAGTTATAAGCTATGGGAGTTAACTTTTAAAATTTTCGATGTGCGGGGAGAGGGACCCACTGGCAATGTGGCAGAGTTTTATGAATTGACAGAATTTTTTCAAGTGGTAAGTGTATTATGAAGTTTATTTGGCATATCAATGTATTGTGATGGTTATGAAATGGGGGAGGAGCTATAGAGGTGGGGTGGACTTACCGCATCGCAAATTAAAATAAATAGACTCCGGGCGTTCACAAGATAAGTTAAAGTATATGTGATTCAATATTGTAAAATCAACAATCACATTATTTAGAGTTTAGTTTCAATGCGAAACACGTAAAAAGTGTGAAATGCGATGAGGGGCCCCACTTCAATCGCAATCGGAAAATGGGAAGTGGAACAAGGGAAAAGAGATGAAAAGGTAAAGTTTTGATGTCTTTCAAAGGAAAATGAAATGAAAAAGAATGTGCGGCGGTGATTGGGTCCCACTTCACATCGCATCAGCAATTATAATTTTGGCATTGGATTGTTGTAACAAAACTTTGCGATGGTGATATGTGATGAGGCACAAGGGGTCCCACTAATGTTTTTAGCGACTTTTGTTATATATATATATATATATATATATATATATATATATATATATATATATATATATAATATATATATATATAATATGTGATATATATAACGATAATTTTATATAACACAGTTGTTCGATGGGAGGCAGAGCTTATAACATAAAGTCTGAAAATTTATAATAAATGGGTTTATAAAGTAACAAGCCCCAAAAGGTTATATATGTGGGTTTTGGGGGTTTGAATGGGATTTTAAATGGAATTCAAATCTCTAAAATATGGGTTTTAAATATAGTTAAGCTATATAGTAAATGAAGTTTTGGTTTTAGTAATAACTTGGATAATTTAGCAATTGAAATGAAATGTTTGGATATTGGGGAAAAAGGTGAAAATAGTAAAAAACAAAGTGAGGTCAGTGATAATGACGGAGAAGAGGTGAAAACATAGCAAAATAAGGTGGGGTGGGTGGGATGAAAATACTAGTGCTAACAGGACCCACATACTGCCACGTCATATCACACTATCGTATTCCTTTGTGGACCCACTTTACCTTATTTCACAATCGCCATTCTGTAATTCCTTTGTTACCCTCTTCTATCGCTTCCAAAAAACCCCGATTATGATAACACTAGGACCCATTTCCCTCCCACGTCACTTCACTTATCGCATATCGCAATCTTATTGCTAAACATCCATGTTGCCCCTTTCGACTGCGAAATGTGATAATCATCTGATTGCGATATGCGATAAGCTCTTATCCTAAATTTTTGTTAACCCCTCCATCTTGCAATTGCAATATATCGCATTGCAATTCCTCCCCGATAATGTATTCACTTCGCTCCACTCTGTGATTGCTACCGGAATTTCCAGAAGCATACTCTATTCTTTTTCAAATAAAGTGAAAAGGTGCATCCATTTTATTCATACCACGTGTCATAGGGTTAATACGCATCAAATATTTTTAAATCCTTTTAGGATCTAATGATAGGTGTCATATTCCAGTGAGTTAGTTTGAGTCAAGTCGTTGTGTACGTTATACCACATGTGTCAAACCACAATTAATGATTGAACCATTGCTAGTTATGCATGTCTATGCCAAGCTAGTCATCCATAAGTTTAGTTACATGTTTTTCTGAGTTAGAGAGACTGTGGTGATCACACCGCACTCCATAACTGCTCTATTGGCCACACAACACTGCTGCCGAAAATTCTGGCTAATCAATAGCACAATTTGCGAAGGTGTCTATGTGTCATCAAAAAATCTTGCCACAAACTATCTGAAGATCCTATATGGAAAATGAATCCAACTGAAGGTGCTAATGGTGTGTCACATGGTGCCTAACAATAGTGAAAGCTTGATCCTTTTTCATATTTAGAGAGTTTGAAAAAAAGGAATAAAGAAAACTCCATGATTGCTTTTTCGTAAATTTGTCCCTCATGTCCGAAAAAGTGTAAAATGATACCTAAGAGAACCTCCTAGCCATGTTCAACTAAGGTTTTCCTTTTTCATAAATAATCTATCTTAGTCCAGAAAAGGGTTAAACTTATACTGAGTAGATGTCATTTCATTTACTTTTACGAGCTTGAAAAGACAAGTGCTCGGCAATATTTTCACATTATTGGAGTCTGAAAAGAGCTAAAAGAAGACTCCAAGGGTTTCTTTTTCGCTATTATCGAAGCCAGAAACAGAGAAAAAAGTGTGTTTCAAGTCCTTTTTAATTTTTTTCAAAGCTCAAAAAATAAGGATAAAAGTATTCTTTGTGGTCAAATCATTCTTGAATAAGTGTTCACGACTAATCTGCTATATTAGCTATAAAACCTGTTCATAAAACCATCAAATGGATTAAAAATACCTATTTCATAGAAAAAATGAATAGAAACCATATTCACAACATTAAATATGATTTGCAATAATCAAATTGATTAATTAAAAGAGGTTTTGCCATTCATTTTTACCATTTTAAAATTGCAGCTCTGAACCATTTTTTTTCCCCCGAACTTCAGCAGTTGATTGCTACAGATTTTATGGAAGATTTTCCTCGCCGTTCGATCTAGGTTGGAGCTATGAAACTTCTATTTCCTTTAGTATCATTTTCATTGCATTTCATGGTAATTTTTTATGGTTTTGAGCCCCTTATGGTAAATCTACTACGATCATAGGGAAATTCACCCTTCAATGTCGAACGGTGCATTGCAATGCACTCAAATTGAAGACCAAGTGCACTGCAACACACGTTTCGACATTCAAGGGTGTGTTTCCCTTTGAGCGTAGTATATTTACACTAAGGGGCTCAAAACCCTAAAAATTTACCATGAAATTCAATGAAAATGATAATAAATGAAAGATAAGGTTCATAGCTCCAACCTGGATCAAACAATGAGGAAAATCGTCCATAGAAGCTTTTGCAATCAACTGTTGAAGTTTGGGGGCAAAAAACAAGTTTAGAGCTCCAATTTTCAAATGGTAACTTTAAAATGGTAAAAACTCTTTTAATTAGTCAATTTGATTATTTCAAATCATATTTAATGTTGTGACTATGGTTTATATTCATTTTTGCTATGAAATAGGTATTTTTAATCTGTTTGATGGTTATTTGAATGGGTTTTATAGCTGATATAGAATATTAGTCATGTACACTTATTCAATAATAATTTGACCACAAAGCATACTTTTATCCTTATTTTTTGAGCTTTGATAAAAATGAAAAAGGACTTGAAGTGCACTTTTATCTCCTTTTCTAGCTTCAATAACATCGAAAAAGGAACCCTTGGATTCTTATTTTAGCTCTTTTTAGACTCTGATAATGTGAAAATATTGTCGAGCACATGTCTTTTCAAGCATGTACAACATCTACTCAGTATAAGTTTAACTCTTTTTCGGACTGAGATAGATTATTTACAAAAAAGGAAAATCTTAGTTGAACATGGCTAGGAGGTTCTCTCAGGTATCATTTTACACCTTTTTGGACATGAGCGACAAATTTACAAAAAATGACTCATGAGTTTTATTTTTTCCTCTTTTTCAAGCTCTCTAAATTTGAAAAAAGACCGGGCTGTCACTGTCGTTAGGCTCGTTAAAACATAAAATAACGACGAGCTTGTTGATCATGGAAAGAATCGAGTTTCGTTTATCACTAGACTCATTAAATTATTAAATAGTGATGCATTCGCCTGAAGGGTTGAATTATAGATCAATTATATTTTATCCGCCTCAACTTTGTTAAAAAATAAAGAGGTACTGGTCAACAAATGACTGGGGAAAATTTGGGAAAGCGAACATAACACTTTATGGTAGTAGGTCGCTCTTGAACATGACACTTTCACTCCATTAGCGTGAGTTTTGTGTTGGGTAATATTCTTGACAGTTCATCATACCTTCACTTCGATTTTGGGTCAATATTTCCAACTCATCTCAGTGTCATCGGTATGTTCAAGAGAATTTATCCAGTGAATCCTCATGCTTCTGCAATACTCATAAACCTTCATTTTCATGACAGTCATCCCTGAACATTGTTATATCAAGTCACATGACCTGGTCAAAATAGGCATCATCCCTAGTGTTATCACACTCAAAATTTTAAAATTTTTGTTTTGATAAGGTCACCATAGGTTCCATGTTGTGTCATGTTGGGGCATGCATTTGATGAATAATCTATAAAATCATGTTTATCCTATGTCAAAAAACCATTATGTCTCATGTCATGTCAGTCAAATCCATTTTATATCATTTAGTTCACATCCATGCCTTAAAATCAATAAATGAGCCACTTCTCTATTTTTTCATAGTTTCGTAGCAAATACAGTGGCATAACAACGGATTTCACTATGAAAGTACCTAAAAAAATTTCGTAGCAAATATACCAAAATTATAACTGAAACTTCTACGAAAACGTGTTTTTTATGTGTTGAAAAGGGAATTGGTGAGATTTCAGTTTTTTAGAGGTCTAGGTTTAATCCAAAGTCACTTGATTGGTTGTTTGAATCATGCATCACACATATTCATAAAATCATGCCATCATCACACTTCATTCCTCATTTTTTATCATGATCTCTCTCAAATTTAAATTTCATTCCTTAAACAAATCACCAGAGCTCCTCTCTGTCATAACCCTTCAAGCCTTTGCATGTATCAGTCATTTTTCAACTTAGAAAAGTTTATCTTTATGGAAAGCAGCTTGCTGTCCAATTTTCTTTCTACAGGTGTCACATTTTTAAGAAGGTAGCTTGGTTATAAAGGGAGATGGCCATGAAGAAGAAAGTGTACAAAGGAGGCTCTATGGTTATATAGGAGCTCATGGACCTTAAGATATTCATGGAGGACCCTAGCTTTGCTGAAGCATTCACCAATTCGGGTCGTTTGAATTTCTGTTGGAGATACAAGGGAATTTGCTGTGTTTTTAGACTATGTGAGCAGTCAATTTAAAGAGAATATTATGGATGAACAAAGATGAATTCAGAAATACCGAGAGAGATTATTGTCAAGAAAAGAACAAGGAAAAATAACCTCTTTCACTTTTCTCCCAGGTGCTACAAGTTTGGATATTCGAAGATGTATTTCAGACGTATTTTAAGAATCCAGAATTTTCTTGTTTTATACATGTTTTTCTAATGCAGATTCTGGACAGCTGGAGATGGTTTTCAAATCACAAAGAGAGGTTTTTCTTCAGAACTTCCTGATTTAAAAAACCTCCTTCATCTTTTCCAAATATATCAAGGATTCATATATATGAGTTCATTTATAAACCCTATTTTTCAGAAGAAGAAAAAATAGGAAAAATATGTAGTTTCAGCCTGATCAGGCAGTTTCGTAACGAGCTCCAGGCTTGAGGGCCAGAATTCACCATGAAAATTTTGACGATTTCTTTTTGTCTTTAAAATCAGTTTTATGAATAACTAAGGAGGGAGTTTGATAGTGTTTAGATATTTTGACATGTTAAATAGTTTTTGACCAATTGAGGTGGCAGAAGGAAAGGTTAAAGACAGAAACAAGCTCGCTACTAAACTATGCTACAAAACTTCCTAAAGATGCTCTGCTTTGTAGCGAGGGATTTTTGAAGGGTTTTTGAAGGTTCAAAGGGAATATGGAAGTCCAGCAAGCCATGTGGAGGCATCCAAACAGATAAGGAGACATCTCAACAAATATTCATTACTTGACATATGTACCACTCATACAAACAACATGAAGACAAAATTATAGTTATTATTGATAATTTCCTAGAAAATAGGATAGTTGTTGCTAAATCCTTGGAAAGAACATTTATGCATTATGTCACGGAGAATTCCATTAGAGCATCTAATATTTATCTATGTAATGGTCCCATTGTTAGAGAAGTGGACGAAATAAATTTAATTAGAGTCCCATTAGGAGAGAAACTCTTAAATGAATAGGTGTCTTTTTATGTTCCAGAAATAGAGTTGTCAGTTATGATTAACTGTCAGAGTCAAGGTTTGATGGTCCAACATCCTATGTAATGTAAAAGAGTCTATTTATAGACAGAATATTGAATATAAAAGGGTTTGAGAGTATTGTACTACACTAATATTTTTGTAAAACTTTCAGCTTCAGCAATATACAGTTGATGTTTTGGTCTGCTTCACCTGAGATTCTTGGAATGTTTCAATGAGATTATTCTTTATGTCTCTCTTTATGTTACTTACAGTATCTTGAGGTTGAATTACTCAGAATTTATGTCACATATGCTTTGACTTCCTTTTAACATTGAGCTACTGAATATTTCTGTGTGTTAGTATTGTCCTTCCATTGAAATAGTAAAAGCCTCAACTTCCACAAGTAGATTCATTTGTCGCTAAATTCCTTCTTACTGACTCCATAAGCCCAATGGTAATAAACCCTATACATTTTTTACCTGCTTACAAACACATTCAAGACACAATTACAGAGTTATCCATTTGACTGCATTTCAGTTGAATAAATCATATTTACCTTTGAGAGATCCCTCTCAGGTTGAAAAGGCTAATTTTGAGTTGCAAGTGGTTTGAAATAGTTACTCCATGTTGACCATTGAAGCAACCCAACAAGACTCAATTTGGTGATAACATTTTGGTGTTGTTTCCCGAGATTGAAGGTGTAAATTTTCTCTGGGAAGAATGAAAAAATTTAGATTTGAGTTGTGCTGGTGAACACAGGAAGGCTGTACCATTCACTTGGTGATTCCATTGTTAAAGATCCAAAGCTTCAAAGTTCCCAGTGACTTCATTGCAAAAGAATCCAAATCTCAGAATATTGATGGTAATCCAAGATGACAAGGTATGTTGCAAACCCTTTATATGATGAAATGTTACAAAGTGTAAGGGATGAGTTAGTAGAATTTTAGAGAGATGAACATTTTTCAACAATAGTATTCCGTTGTTTAAAATCCAGTCGACTCACACCTGAAATTTTTTTTTTTTCTTGGTTTAGTTGCTGAAAGATTATAAAATGAAATTGAACTATTGGATGTTCAAATTGAATCATATGATTTCCAAGATCCTAAAAAATTCCTGGAAAGTCTTCCTCCTCCAAAAAGAGAGGAAATTATTATACCATTTTACTTGCCGATAGAGGAAGAATATGGTTATGAGCTTGACATTGTAGAGTTGGAATCAAGGTTCAACCTTGAAGAAGAAAATGAAAAGGATATCCAGGATCAATTTTTCATTGAGAGATTAAAAGGGATATCAATAAATTATGTCTTCTATGATCTCATAGCTGATTACATGGAAGATTTTTATAGTCCAACTTTTCAATTATTTTTTCACTATGAATAACAGACCCATTTTTTGTTACCTTTATCATTTCATAATACAGTTTTCTTTTGGTTTAAGCACAATCAAGGAGTTCAGGTATCAGATCAACTCATTGAATGGCTTTATTGGAGGTTTCATGTTGCTTTAATAAAACATGAAGATTGCAGCTGTTAGGGCAGGTAGGAATGTGTGTGAATAAGCGCAAGTAGTCCAAGCATATTTTTAGCAAGTACAGATTTGGTTTTTCAGCAGTTATCATCAAGCTTAAGCCCGAGGAGAAGGCCATAAGAGCTTGATGAAGTCTTCATCAATTTCAGAAAATTTTCAATTTCTCAAGATAAGGCACTGGATCTACAAGTACTTTGTTATACTACAGGGGCACACCATCCCTAGTGGAGCCACGGTTATCACACTCAAAATTTTGAAAATTTGTTTTGATAAGGTCACCATAGGTTTCATGTTGTGTTATGTTGGGTCATCCATTTGATGAAGAATTTATAAAATTATGTTTATCCTAAGTCTAAAACCCACCATGATTCATGTCATGTTAGTCAAATACACTCCATGTCATTTAGTTTTCATGCCCATGCCTTCAAATTAAAAAAATGAGCCACTTGTCAGTTTTTCACATTTTCGTAGCGAATATAATGGAAAAACAACATATTTCGCTATGAAACTACCTGATAATTCCGTAGCAAATCTGCCAAAAGAAAATCGATGACTTGTCATTTTATATTAGTTTTTGGGAAAGGTGAGATCACCTGGTAAGTTTTGACAGCTATCCAACATGTGAAATCATAAGTGCTTGTCATCATTCCACCTTCATCCCTCCATTTGTCATTTTCCCTCTCATATTTGAATTTCATATTTTTAAACAAATAACCGAAGCTCATATATGTCACTAAACCTTCAGCCTTTGAATTTAAACCATCTTAGTGTCATCGTTGAAAAGTTTAGCTTTGTGGCAAGCAACTTGCTCTCCAATTTTCCTTTTACAGGTGTCACATTTTTAAGAAGGCATCTTGGTTATAAAGAGAGATGGCCATGAATAAGAAAGTGTACAAAGGAGGATCTATGGTTCGATAGGAGCTCATGGAACTTAAGCTAATCATGGAGGAACCTAGGTTTTCTGAAGAATTCACCAATTCAGGTTCCTTGAATTTCTGCTGGAGCTATAAGGGAATTTTCTTTGTCTTTGGACTGTGTGACCAATAAATTTAAAGAGAATATTATGGCTGAAAAAAGATGAGTTATGCAATACAAAGAGAGTTTAGTGTCAATAATAGAAGAAGGAACAATAACCTCTTTCACTTCTTTCACAGGTGCTACCAATTTGGATATTCGAAGATGTATTTGGGACCAATTTTCAGAATTCAGAATTTTCCTGTTTTAGACACGTTTTTCTAATGCAGATTACCGACAGCTAGGGATTTTTTTAAGAAAACCAAGAGAGGTTTTTATTCAAGATGAACTTATTTACAAAAATTTCCTCCACTTTTGCAAAAACTATCAAGGATATGGAGATAGGATCTCATCTCAAAACCCTATGTTTCAGAAAAAACAGAGTCATTTTATCGGTAAATTAACTTTCTAAAGGTGAAAATGATGCTTTTTGAAGAGGGTAAAAGGAATTTTGAACCAAATGTGCCTTATCATCCTTCATCATATCTATTTTCAAACATAAAGGTGAAATTTTGAAGAAAAAGGGAGAATTTTGAATTTTCTGCACTTTAGGTAGTTTCGTAGCAACTCCTACGCTTGAAGCCCAAAATCTGGTACGAAACTATTGTAGGTGATTATATAGCAAAAGGGATTGATTAAATCAAAGTCAAGGCCTGGAAAAATTTTGACTTAGCCCTTTAAACCCAACAAACATATCTACATTAGCAAAGAGAGCTAAAAGTTGACTTAGATGGCTGAAATGAGTTTGCTACTAAACTACGCTACGAAACTGCCTATTGCACTTTGTTTTTTCAGCGTAGTGTTTTTAGTTGTATTTTGAGGTTTGGAATGTGTATTAAAAGACAACCAACCACGTGGAGGCATTACAAGGTATAAGTGGAACATTCCAACAAAGATTTGTTCTTCTAAAAAGTTGTCTTTTTCACCAACTCAGCAAAAGGCAGTTAGCAAATGTCATGTCATCATATCCTTAAAAATAGGAAGATCAGTTTCTGAATCTAGTGGAGGTATTTATAGTTTGATCATGGTTAGTTCCACCTAAGAACATGATCATTTCCGGCTTAAAGATGAGATCCTTTCAGTTGTAAAGTGTAATAAATAGGTAGTTGAGACCTATTAGGTCTCTAACTCCTAAAGTTAGTACGTGTCATTATCATTACCATGTATTTGGATTTTTAGTCAAATTAGGTGTCAAAGAAGGATTTGAAGGTCCAGCTTGAAGGCATATCCAATGTGAAGGTGTTGAAGCCTATTAATTGGTAGAATATCAAATAACAAAGGGTTGGAAGATGTTATGTAGGCACTACTCTTGTAATCTTTGTCTATCAGTAATATACAGTTGCAACAGCCTATTTCAGACCTCAGATTCATCTATGTATTATTATGTATGTTTCTTATCTCAGTCATTTACTTCTCTCGAGTGTTCTAGTTTTACAATCACTTCTAATTCATCATTACATGCTCCAACTTCCTTTATACACCTAATATGTTGTTTTTTCATGTTTTATTAGTTTTCTTATGTATAATCACTTGGAATTCATGGTGACATGCTCCAATTTCCTATATACATATAGCTTGTTTTTTTTTCCTTCATGTGTGGCTTAGTAAGAATATAATTTCCTCAGCTTCCATGAGATATGTTTACTTGTGACTTAGTTTTCATATTGATTCCATAAGCCCAATGCTAGTAAACCTCTTACATCTTTCACTTACACAAAAACAACACATTCAATCCAATTTAGATTTATTCATCTGTTTTCAAGATTACTCATTGAATATCCTTTATTCTTTTGAGAGAGCCATCTCAGATTGGATAGGATAATTTCCAATTGCATGTGGTTTGAAAGAGTTACTCCAATTTGACCACTGAAGCAACCCAACAGGAACTCAATTTGGTGATAACATTTTGGCACTGTTGTCGAGGAAAAGGAGGTGTAAATTTTCTCCAGAAAGAACAGCAAAGTTCAAATTTGACTTTTGATGGTGAACATAAGCCAAACATAGGAAGGTTGTTCCATTCACCTGGCGACTCCATTGTTCAAGATCCCGAGCTTCAAGTTCAGTGCGACTTCACTGCCAAAGAATCCAGATTTCAGAACATTGATGGTGATCCAAGATGACAGTGTATGTGGAAAACCTTTTATATGATGAAATGTTACAAAGTGTAAGGGATGAGTTAGCAAAATTTCAGATAGATGAATATTTCTCAACAATAGTATTCCACTGTTTGAAATCCAATCGACTCACACCTAAAAATAAAATTTGTTTTCTTGGTTTAGTTGAAAGATTAGAAAATGAAATTGAGGTATTGGATTTTCAAATTGAATCATATGATTTCAAAGATTGTAAACATTTCATGGAAATTCCTCCTGCTCCAAAAGAAGAGGAAATTGTTATACCATTTGACTTGCAGATAGAGGAAGAATATGGTTATGAGCTTAATATTGCAGAGTTGAAATCAAGGTTTAGCCATGATGAAGAAAATGAAAAGGATATCTAGGATCAATTTTTCATTGAGAGCTTAAAATGGATATCAATAAATTATGTCTTCTATGATCCCATAGTTGATTACATGGATGAGTTCTATAGTCCAAATTTTCAATTATTTTTTCACTATGAAAAATATACCCATTTTATGTTACCTTTATCATTTCAGAATATAATTTTCTATTGGGTTAAGCACAATTAAGGAGTTCAGATATCAGATTAACTCATTGACTGGCTTCATTGGAGGTTTCATGTCACTTGAATCAAACATGAATATTGTGGTTGTTAGGGTAGGTAGGAATGTGTGTGAATAAGCTCAAGTATTTGAGCATATTTTCAATATGTACAGATTTAGTCTTCAGCTTGTATTACGATTTTAAACAAGCTTGAGCCCGAGCAGAAGGCCATAAGATCTTGGCGAAGTCTTCATCAATTTCAGAAAATTTTCAAATTTTCAAGAGAGAGGCACTGGAACTACAAGCTATTTTTTGTACCACAAGGGCACACCATACCTAGTGGAGCCACTCTTATTGTTTAGTCAATTTCTGTCTTAAATTGATTACATAAATTATCGACCGAGGTTAGTAATCCTATGCAGTGCGGTGCACTATATATGCTAGAAGCCTATTTCTTGATTCATTGTATGTATTTTATGTTGTTTTGGGGGTTTTTCTCTTTTTATGTCTAAGAATGTTCAATTTAAAACTATGAAAATATTTAAGTTAATTTAATGAATTTTAGAGGGAAGAAAAGGAAGTGTTCCTAAACTAATCTAATTTTCATAAAAACAAACCAAAAACTGTGGGCTAGTTAAGACCTAATTTGGAAAACAAAGCATCTATCTTATCTGATTATAGGTCCTAATCCATGGATATAATTCTAATACTAAGATTAAAAATTGCAATTCCTATCTTAAGTGAAAGTAGAAAATGAAACAGCTAATGTACCTCTCATTACGTCAACATTCAATGATTAAGTATGACCTTATTGAGATGGTGTTAAGCAACTATTTATACTTTTAATCTGCTAATGTCCTAAAACAGTAAGTAAGGAATGCAATGAAAACATCTAAGGTGTGTTTAGTTACCTCCAACATTCAATTGTGAAGATTGACCTTCTTGAAATAGTGTTAGATAACCATTACACCTGTTGAACTAGAAAACTAAGTAAAATATGTAGAAAGATAACTCAAAAATTACACTCATTAATCATTCAACCATTCCATCTTGAAACATGATCAGATCAATCTTTTTAGAATGATTTTTAGGAATATTAGTGTTTGAAATTAAGTGAGGGTCTTGAAAGTAAAAGCATGTAAGATTTAACTAAAATCAACTAATGTACAATTGACTTTTCTGCAACATTCAAATGTAAAGTGTTAACCTCTTGAGATGCTTTAGGAGAAATCAATTATGCCTTAGTCTTTGTAAAGAAAATGACAATGTGCAAGGTAAATTCAACCACTCTATGTATGAGACATTTAACCATTTAATTTATGATCAGCATATTGTAATGGCTTTTATAAACATCTTGTTGACACAGTAATTGATAATTCTATTCTAAAGGAAATAGATGACAAAACAGTAAAACTAAGCAATTGTGGTTTCTTAACACTTCAATATTTAATTCAGTTTTGAAATAGAGCTTTCTATTTACATGAAATACCTTATAAGAGTAAGTCTACACAATTGTGATTTATCACTAAGCTATCTATTGAAAAATGGAATGAAGCATAAGCCTACTTAGAAATAGAATTGCTGAAATAGAGTAAAGGAAATCTAACTAGAAACATAAATGAAAAACCTCCTTCAGAAGTAGGGGCCCTCTGCAACTAATGTGGTTGGACTGCTAGCTTGTTAAATGCACTCAAACACTCATTTGCAACATGAAATTTTCATTATGAATAAAATAAAGACTGATTATAGAGTATCAGCAAAAAGCCTGAGTTTACACTTGAAATCTGAACTGTCTTCTTGGTCTTGTATAACCGATATTTAAAGGAAAATACATAACTGTTTATGAGATATACTTGCTACAGGTGGCTAATTCGAATTAGACTTGCAATAGGACTATTAGACTCTTGATAATTTGAATTTAGAATTGCAATAGCATTGTTGGACTCTTGGTAGAGAAAATCAAGAGTCCTACTGCTTTTGGATAACATACTTTGACTCCATCTTTAACCATGGGTTTAGGCTCACTTTTTTGTCGATCTGGACCGAGTGAGTAGGATAGAATCCATGTAGGCATCATTCTAGAAACACCCATGTGGCCCAATTCCTCATTTGACAACTGGAACCTACTAAACCATGAGAGTGGATACGGAACAGACAGTTAGCTGCAGAACAGGTTGCATTATGTAGCTAAATTGCAAAAATATATCCAAATAGCAAGAGAATGAAAATATAATATGGCAATAATTTTAAAGCATCCTTAAGAGAAAACATAGCATTTTTCATTGATTGGGGTTTCTGATATTATGAGAAAGTGATGGAAAGGTGTGAGAAAAACTGTCAAAGAGAAGGTAAATCTGAGGTTCAACATACCCCCACTGCAAAATCATTGCATGTCCTCATGCAATTTTCCAAAAATGTGAGTTATTCTCCCCTAATGCATTTGCTTTGATACCTGTGCTACCACATCTAACTTTCTTATTTTGTTCTTCTTTGAAGTGACTATCATTCTGGGCCTTCTCATAAGATGTTGGAACTTGAGGTTAATGACTGCTCTGTTCAATAACTTGTTCTTCCTCTTCAATTTCCTATTTTTCTTATACCACAGTCCTAGATGCAAAATGGTATAATCATGAATTGCCTTGTCCAATTTGTTTTTCTCCTTTAAGATCTCATTCTTCTATTTTATATGTCTGTTCAATATCTCTATTTCATAGATATCCTGCTTTGAGAGCATCAACTAGAGGTTCTTTTGGATTGACAGAAGGTTTTGCATTCATTGATGCACTTATTTTCTCTAGTGATTATGCATAATCATATATTTGTTGTTGCACTAGGTCTATGCCTAGAGACCTTCTGTTGGGGTTACCTTCAAAATTATGAATTGGAGAATTTCGAGGACTGTGTGGAGGAGAAATCTTGATAAGAGATGGTCACTGGGGATGCAGAGGATATGGCTGATATGTTGTATGATAGAGATTGCAATCAAATCAAATAATGATTTGTCAAGGAAACATATGATATCCATATTATACATGCTTAATGTTTTAACCTTGCTATTTAAAATAAATCTTTTCACTTTACCTTTTAGAACTTAACCTTTTCGTTTGTTGCTTTCTTTGGTGTTGATCCTTAGGTACCCTTTTAGCATGCTGGTCTTCAAAACAGAATCCTTCAATTTCCTATAATCATCATTTGTTTGTAGGCTCTACAATTATGTCAGTATTTCTGAATAAGATGTGGCTGCAGAATGCAATCTATAAAAAGAAATGAAGTATGGCTATGGGATATGGATGTCAAATGAAATGGAATGAAAGTGGAATATGACTTGTGAAATGGAATGAAAGTGGAGTGAGATGGAGTGAAAGTGTAAAATGAAATGAATTTTGCAACTTATCTCAAATGGTACATCAGATTCTCCTAAAATTTTCTGAGGTTGTTACCATTAATATTATGCATCCTCCCACAAAAAATATCAGCCAATGGTTGTACATATCTTGTGAAAAATGAGGAATGTATGTACCTGAAAGTGGCCAATTTCTTGAAAAATAGACATTGGAATTTTTTGAATTTTTATGAGTTCATTTACCCTACCTCAGTTCATTTACCAAAAAATTTTTAGGTCCAACGTATGTATGGTTTGAAAGTTATGATCAAATCAAATTCTACCCTGTTTCACCCTTCACGTTGCTCAATGTTGCAACAAAAAAAATATGCCATGAACTCATTTTAAGGCCAAACTGAGTGAATAAAAAGTGAAACTATGTATTTTTACCTTTTCTACTGCTACGTGCTTTCAAATTTTCATTTTAATGAAGAAAAGGCACTGCTATGCAAAAATACCAAAATCTGTACTAATTTGTCCATAATGGTGAAAAATAAAAATTTACCTTAGAAACCCACTTGAAATGACCTTTTAAATTGCTTATTTTTTAATTATGTCCGCATATTACTTAATCTATAATATTCTGAGAAAACCCAGAAGCTCAGAATTTTTTATTTCTACTCCAATCTCTTGCAATATTTGCACCAAAACTGCCTCTGGAAAAAGTTGCAACAACAAAAGCAGGCTACTACAGCAATAGCTGCATAAACTGCCACTTTCCGTAGTTGTCAATTTTTTTTGCAGAAAGTTGTTTTTCTCTGAGTTTGAACAACTGATTTGAATTGTGTATTTCCAACTAAAGTAGAAACCATGCATATTGACTTAAATAAGCCCAAATTTATTATTTTTCTTGAAAACGAAATGAATGAAAAAAATGTTGTAATGGTGTTATCATGCGGTTGTTGAATGACAAAAAGATGAACATGGTGCTACAAGAAACCAAGAAAATGTACTGCTGCAAGTTGTTGTTGATTCCATAAAACCATTAGTCTTCATCGAAGCCAAAATTCATGGTACAATTCTTCCCATGCGAATGAATTTGTTGAAGTTGAGCATGGGAAGAAATCATTGGATTACCGATCAATGATGAAAATAATTAACCAATGTGAGAAAACTCACCGATAATGTAAATGAGTGTCAAGGTACTTGAGTGCATCTTGACAGGGATGAATGAACGTGTCGAAGTCAAGTCTCCTGAAAGATCTGACAATCAAGAGACATTGTTTTATTCCCATTGTTATCAATGAGGAGGCCTGCCATTGATGTATGAAAGTTCCAAGGCACTCAAAATAATCTCTAATCTTGATCCTAGATAAAGTGTTGAGGTCAATGGGACAATATTTGTTGGAAGGTGGGCCTTAACGAATCCCACATCAGCCAACTCGAGCATAGAACCAAAAAATGATTTGAAGAACCATACTAAAAGATTGAAACCATCTTGAAATTGCAAAACTTATTGTGAACTTGCTCACCATTTTCCTGGTTTTCAAGAAAAGCTCATGTCCAATTGTGCCAGCAAGCTGGTTTTCACAATAGGACTTATTTTTATCTTTACTTTATATATATATATATATATATATGTCCTACTCTACTTGAAAAATAAAATCTTGTTCAAGCATATGAATACTTCCAATGGAACCATTTCTGTAACAAGATGATAGATAAACTCATATGTAGGTTTGAAATATACTCTTTGATATGTACCAGTATATGAGAGACCAATTCTCTTGATTTAGATGATGCCAGAAGATATTGAAGAATTGAGCATTGGGATTCGATGACTGACTTGAACCAAGATTCAATGTAATCTTGTCTTCCTTGTATTTCTTCTATCATGCCATGCAAGTATTCGGAGATGTGATATTCATTCATTGAATCTAGTGATAGGCATGAATGAGACTTTTCAATCTCTGGTTCCAACAAATTCTCTTTATCGATAGGAGTCCATGATTCTTGGACCTTATCTGAATCTTCTTATTCTTCTTGTTGTTATTCAATGATAGCTGGTGAATCATTTTGCAATACCTCAAAATTGTAAGTTGATTGAGGTGTTTTATTTTTGGGGATATGAAATGATTGTGTACATAGTGGAGTGGGAATGGATATTTGAGGTGCTAGTGTGGATGATAATGGGAAAGGTTGAATTGAGGTCAAATGAGGGTGATATTGATGTTGTGGTGGAGGTGAATGGTATGGATAACGTTGATGATGGTATTGAGGATAGAGAGGGAAAGATTGAGGATATGGTGGATTTCCTTTGTAGGGCCTTTGCCAACTTTGTTTCCAATATTGGTTTTGAGGTTGGCATTGAGATGTCCAAGGTTGCCAAGGCAAGGGTGTTTTCCAATTGCCTTGAGATTTTTGTGCATAAAATTGAAACTGTGCATAAGGATATTGCATCATATTGGGTTGATGAGGTTGCCATAGTCCTCTTGGAGCTACATAACAAAGTTGATCTTGTGCTTGATTTTCTCCATTATCCTTCTGGTAAACTGCCTTCAACCCTGGTAGTGATGGGAAATCTTCAGTAGTATGTGATCCTGCATAAATTTTACACATTTTAATGTTATCAAGTGGACATTCATGCAAAGCGTGTTTCTTTCTACATTTAGGGAAAAATATAAATGCAGCAACTTTTTGCTTGTTTTTCATTCTTCGCATGTCAGTTTGTTCATTTATATTACCAAGAATGTTTATCAAATTGTTAGGTTCAGTTTGACTTAAAAATCCTAATGCTGGCTTACTTACTCTTTCCATAAATGGATCTTGAGGGTATCTTACATACTTTGCTTTTCCTCTTGATATGTTCTTGCATAATTCACAAATTTCTTGAAATGGAAATTGATAGACATCTCCTTTTCCCACAAGATTAAGAAGATCAATCCATTCATCCTTTATAGCATTTAGTAGGAGATTTTTTAATTCATCTGATCCTAAATTGTGCAATTTAGATCTTTTGATATTATAAGTAAATCTCTCCACTAAATCTTCTAGGCTTTCATCCTCTTTTTGGTTCAACTTAAAGAATTCATTTCTAAGGTCATGGTGCATGCAATAATCTTTATATTTTTCCAAAAATACTCTTTTCATATCATCCCATGTCCTTATAGAATTTTTTCCTAAAGCCATGAACCATCTAAGAGTTCTATCCTTCAATGTTGCTGGAAGCAAATTCAATTTTTCAATGTGTAATGAGTAGCCATAAGATCTAAAAATTATTTCAAATTCAAAAAGAAAGGTTTCCGGGTCTTTTGATCTCATACCTTTGAAGTTAGGAAGTACATATGGATGGATGTTATTCATTTGAACGTTGATATCAGTTTCTTGAATGGGAAATCCAAAAGTATCTTCCTCATTGTCATCATCTCCATCCATTTCGTCAACCTCCTTTGTCACCTATTCTTCTACCTAAAAAAATAAGAACTCATGATGTGGATGTGTGGCTCTTACTAAACCACGTGATATAGTGGGTGTGGTAGGTGATTGAAGGTTTTTTTTTTTTTTTCTTAATGAAAATAAAAAGGCTCCTATTTACACTTCCCTCGCAATGGCGCCAAAATTTTTAGTCAATTTAATGTCTTAAATTTATTACATAAATGATCGACCGAGGTTAGTAATCTTGTGAAGTGCGGTGCACTATATATGTTAGAAGCCTATTTCTTGATTCGTTGTATGTATTTTATGTTGTTTTGGGGGCTTTGTTCTTTTGATGTTTAATAATTTTCAATTTAAAAATATGAAAATATTTAAGTGAATTTAATGAACTTTAGAAGGAAGAAAAGTAAGTGTTCCTAAACTAATCTAATTTTCATAAAAACAAACCAAAAACTGTGGGCTAGTTAAGACCTAATTTGGAAAACAAAGAATCTATCTTATCTGATTATTAGTTCTAATCCATGAATCTAATTATAATACTAATATTGAAAATTGCAATGCCTATCTTAAGTGAAAGTAGAAAATGAAACAGCTAATGTACCTCTCCTTACTCTTCAACATTCAATGATTAAGTATGACCTTATTGAGATGGTGTTAAGAAACTGTTTGCACTTTTAATCTGCTAATGTCCTAAAACAGTAAGTAAGGAATGTAATGAAAACATCTAAGGTATGTTTAGTTACCTCCAATATTAAATTGTGAAGAGTGATCTTCTTGAAATAGCGTTAGATAACCAGTTACACCTGTTGAACTAGAAAACTAAGTAAAATCTGCAGAAAGATAACTCGGAAATTGCACTCATTAATCATTCAACCATTCCATCTTGAAACATGATCAAACCACTCTCTTTTAGAATGATTTTTAGGAATATTAGTGTTTGCAATTAAGTGAGGGTCTTGAAAGTAAAAGCATGTAATATTTAACTAAAATCAACTAATTTACAATTGACGTTTTTGCAACATTCAAATTTAAAGTGTTAACCTCTTGAGATGCTTTAGGAGAAATCAATTATGCCTTAGTCTTTGAAAAGAAAATGACAATGTGCAAGGTAAAGTCAACCACTGTATGTATGAGACATTTAACCATTTAATTTACGATCAACATATTGTAATGGCTTTTAGAAACACCTTGTTGACACAGTAATTGATAATTTTGTTCTAATGGAAATAAAGGACAAAATAGTAAAACTAAGCAACTGTGGTTTCTTAACACTTCAATATTTAATTCAGTTTGAAAATAGAGCTTTCTATTTCCATGAAATACCTTAGAAGAGTAAGTCTGCACAATTGTGATTTATCACTAAGCTATCTATTGAAAACTGGAATGAAGCATAAGCCTACTTAGAAATAGAATTGCTGAAACAGAGTAAAGGAAATCTAACTAGAAACATAAATGAAAAACCTCCTTCAGAAGCATCGGCCCTCTGTAACCGATGTGGATGGACTGCTAGCTTGTTAAATACACTCAAACACTCATTTGCAACATGAAATTTGCAATATGATTAAAATTAAGACTTATTATAGAGTATCTAACAAAAGCCTGAGTTTACAATTGAAATCTGAACTTTCTTCTTGGTCTTATACAACCGATATTTAAAGCAAAACACATAAATATTTATGAGATATACTTGCTACAAGTGGCTAATTTGAATTAGAGTTGCAATAGGAATGTTACAATCTTGCTAATTCGAATTTAGAATTGCAATAGGACTATTGGACTCTTGATAGAGAAAATCAAGAGTCCTACCACTAGAAAATTTGGCAGAATTTTCGACGGCCAATGTGTCGCTATTCTGACACATAGTTATCACAAGAGCGACAGTTTGAGGATGGGAAAAATGTGATTTGACATCCCATCGCAATTCCGACGCACTTGAAAAGTGTCGCACTACCGACACTTTTTCCGTCGCTTCCAAACAGGCGTCGCTCTTCCGACGTTTCCCAAACCGTCGCTCTTCTGACATTTGTAAACTGTCACAATTCCGATGAAATGTGGTCTGACGTTTTGAATGTCACTCTTCCGACATTTGTAAACTGTCGCAATTCCAACGAAATGTGGTCCGACGTTTTGAGCGTCACTCTTCCAATGTTTGTAAACTATCGCAATTCCGACGCAATGTGGTCCGACATTTTGGACGTTTCTCTTCCAACGTTTTTAAACTGTTGCAATTCTGATGAAATGTGGTCCAATGTTTTGAATGTCGCTCTTCCGACGTTTGTAAACGATCGCAATTTCGACGAAATGTGGTCCGATGTTTTTATACTGTCGCTCTTCCGACGTTTTTAAGCTATCGCAATTCCGACGCTTACAAGGCGTTGGTATTCCATCAGTGGGCTCAATTTAAAAAAAAAATGAAACTTTAAAATAGGACAGTAAATCTCCAATATTTGTTATGAATTGTGGGCGTTCCAATGACCGTGAAATATTAATATAATAAACCACCCCGCAGCGCTTCAACTATAAACAATCAATTTTTTTTTTCACAAGAGAAAAAAAGTTGTTTTGAATATATTATATGAAGTAAAACAGTCCATGAAGTCATTACATTTTCACATCTAAAGATTGGAACCCAAATATCCATTCAGAAAATTGGAAGTCCCAGCCCAGACAATGATAGAAAAATACCCCATGTCACATACAGGGGCATGATATAAAACCCAGTAACGGTCCACATGGAGATTATCGACAAGCTGAGAAAGCATCCAAATATGCCCAAGGCATCTATAAGAAAGTGAAATAGCAGTATGTATAATAGTAAAGAAACAGATAGAGTACCGACGTCCATTGTTCCAAATACAAATTAAAGTACCTAAAATCCTTGAACAGAGAAAAATGCTAATCATGTGAGGAGTGTGATATGTCCAAAATATAAAAAGACCATCAGACCATATCAATAAACCAACATCGCTAGTTTTGAAGGCAGAGTGATAAACATTAATCATTTTTTTTTTCACAAGAGAAAAAACATTGTTTTGAATATATTATATGAAGTAAAACAGTCCATGAAGTCATTACATTTTCACATCTAAAGATTGGAACCCAAATATCCATCCAGAAAAGTGGAAGTTCCACCCCAGACAATGATAGAAAAATACCCCATGTCACATATAGGGACTTGATATAAAACCCAATAACGGTCCACATGGAGATTATCGACAATCTGAGAAAGCATCCAAATATGCCCAAGGCATCTATAAGAAAGTGTAATAGTAGTATGTAGAATAGTAAAGCAACAGATAGAGTACCGACGTCCATTGTTCCAAATACAAATTAAAGTACCCAAAATCCTTGAACAGAGAAAAATGCTAATCATGTGATGAGTGTGATATGTCCAAAATATAAAAAGACCATCAGACCATATCAATAAACCAGCATCACTAGTTTTGAAGGCAGAGTGATAAACATTAATCATTTTTTTTTCATAAGAGAAAAAATGTTGTTTTGAATATATTTTATGAAGTAAAACAGTCCATGAAGTCATTACATTTTCACATCTGAAGATTGGAACCCAAATATGCATCCAGAAAAGTGGAAGTCCCACCCTAGACAATGATAGAAAAATACCCCATGTCACATATAGGTACATGATATAAAACCCAATAACGGTCCACATGGAGATTATCGACAATCTGAGAAAGCATCCAAATATGCCCGAGGCATCTATAAGAAAGTGAAATAGCAGTATGTAGAATAGTAAAGCAACAGATAGAGTATCAACGTCCATTGTTCCAAATACAAATTAAAGTACCCAAAATCCTTGAACAGAGAAAAACACTAATCATTTGAGGAGTGTGATATGTCCCAAATATAAAATAACCATCAGACGATATCAATAAACCAGCATCGCTATTTTTGAAGGCAGAGTGTCCTTTCAACACATAAAATAGTATCATAAAGCGGATACAAGAAATGTGTAGAGACAGGTAATGTTGATATATGCCTCA
This sequence comes from Pinus albicaulis, assembly GCA_034641835.2. NCBI lineage: Eukaryota > Viridiplantae > Streptophyta > Pinopsida > Pinales > Pinaceae > Pinus > Pinus albicaulis. Next base: position 1,862 of record JAXQQM020086653.1, on the reverse strand, counting down.
CACAAAAAGCATCCATGATAGAGAAAAAATATGTATAAACCCAAGGTAGATTGTATGTTCTGGCTCGCTTGTTCTCAAAAATAAAAACCATTTATAGAAACCCAGGCTTGCTTGTAAGATCAGGCTCGCTTGATTTCAAAATTGGTAACCATCTGTTGCATCCGAGATGTAAGGTTCAGGCTCGCTTGTTTCCATTAGTAGCCCGCTACAGCATCCACCCTGTTCATAGTGAAAAGGTTCCTGTAGATATACAGAGAAAGAGTATAATACGTAGACCATATAAACATGGCTCTGTATTTCAAAAACCAGGTTTAAAATACAAACAGGGCAACATTTTTTTTTCCGAATTGTTATGAACATAATTTGACTGTGAAATATTAATATAATAAACCACCTCGTAGCACTTTGACTATAAACAATCATATAAACATTATTTCAAAAAATAGGTTTAAAATGGAAACAATGCAACATTTTTTTTTCTAAGTAAAGTTAATCTATTAACAGCGGGAATAAAATTACACCGAAGTCAAAAACATTGCCCAGACTTATGGAAAATTTGTCATCAAAAAATCAAAAAATTAAGAAGACTTCCCTCATATGGGGAAACCATTCTTGAATGTTTATAGAATTCAAAAATATTACAAAGGTCCAGCACAGTAAAATAATCTAAAAGCAGCCCAATTAAGTGGGCCGCGAAGCAAGAAAAACAAATTAACCAAACTACTCCTCTGGCTCCTCGATAATTTGGCACCATCCTTAGGAAGGTCCAAGATCGCTAGCTGCTACCTCCACAGTCATGCCACCACTCCCCTCCTGAAGGCTCAAATGCTGGTCGGCTTTTTCTGAGCTCAGACCCGCCAGACGGGTGCATTGTTCTTCCATTTGGGCCTCCTCACGGAAAACCACAATAGTTGAAGCTGTGATTTGTGGGCGGTTCAGAGAGAAATTAAAGGAAAAAAGCGCAGTGCGTGTCATGGGAGAAGGTGAAGTGGTGGGGAAATGAGGAGAAGGGGAGCCCATACAGTGGCCAAATCCTAGAACCCAACCCCACCCACTTCTAGTATCTGGATAGCGACCTGCGTGATAATCACTAGACTGGGAAGTCGACTCGATTGAGGGGCTGGAGGGAGCGCGCAGGGGTTGACCTCTAGTGCTCCCCCTGCGGCAACGCATCCTTTGACGCAGGCGAGGCATGGGTGTAGTCTCAGTAGTGGGCACAAGAGGAGACGGAGAAGCGTAATTCCAAGAAAAAAAGGAAGACAAACAAGGACCAGACCGAGAGAAATGCAGATATGCAGTAAGGTCTAAGCAACAGTTCAGCTGGCCACTTCTCCTTCTCGTCATAGTGAGCAGGTAGTGTAACCCAGCAACTAGCTCATCTGAAAAACCATAGCGAAATGCCATTTTATCGACCTGACTGTAACGCAATCGAAGGACGCTCATCATAATTAATCTCTGATCATTAATGATATCTGAAGGCCGGATCATATTGGAGCATGCGGAATCGCTAACAAGAGTGGAGGTCCGATCTTTAACAGTGTTAAAACTTAATGCGATTAGATGTGAAAACCTTGGAACTTAATTGAACAACGTTAAAACTTAATGCGATTGATATGAAATCGCCACATCCATGTCCCATCACCTTAAATGCCATCAAATGCACCCACATCCGGGAACAGGGAAACATTTGATTGAGGACACATGGCAGAAATTGATTGGAGCAGATCTTTGTTTGGGCCGCTTGTGTAGTGGAAATTTGGACTCGAAAAATATTAGGGTGAATTTGATAAGAAATTCATGTCACAACTCTCCCTCCGTACGCCAGCACAACTTCGGACCCGAAAAATATTAGGGCAGAATTC
>JAXQQM020065991.1:0-62416 GCA_034641835.2 Pinus albicaulis | reverse complement strand
TAGGAATAAGAGGTAATGGAAGTAGCTTCTGCTTACCAGCAAATTTTTGACATTCAACACAAGTCCTAACTCTGGCAAAAACATCAGAGAAAAGAGTTGGCCAATAATAGCCAGCTCTTAAGATGTTGTTTGTAGTAGCTTTCCAATACAAATGTCCACCACACACTCCTGCATGTATCTCTGACATGATTTTCTGTGACTCAGCTTCATCTACACATCTTAATAAGACTCCCACAGGGTCTTTTTAGTAAAGATGGTATTCCAATATGCAATAATTAACAACTTTAAATTTAAAAGCCCTTCTTTTTTACTTCTCCATTCAGGGGGACAACTGAAATTTAACAAAAAGTACACTATATCCTATTACCAATTTGAATGAAATATTTCCGGATAATCAAATATACCTTCTCCATATTTTTCCTCAGCTACCTCCATGTTCAGATCTAGAGCTTTGCAATTAGATTTAGCCATCAAGAGAGCTAAGCGTTGTCCTTTTATCAATTTAGTAGGTCTGATCTCAATATCAGATTCCAGAATCTTGGTTAACCATCTTCCCCTCCTGCCATCTGTGTCTCGCTATATCAATACATCTTCGACAGTAATATTTGGTACAAAAGAAACAATTTTTGAATGTAACACATAAACTCGAAAATACTTTAAAGCCTTAACTAGTGCATATGCTTGTTTTTCAATCAAGCTGTACTTTAATTCAACATCTCTTAAAGCACGACTGAAAAATGAAATAGGTTGTTCTAAAACTTCTTTTTTCTTTTGTAACAAACAACTGCAATTGTTTCTTCTGAAGCATATGAAAAAATCAGAAAATATTTTTCAAAATTAGGGCTGATTAAAACTGGAGCTTCAGTCAAGGCAGACTTGATTACTGAAAAATATTTTTTTGCTTTATCTAGCCACTTGAATTATGCATCTTTCTTCAGCAAAACATTTATGTGTTTGATTATCTCTGCAAAATTTGGGACAAAACACCTCAGAAAATTAATTCTCCCCAAAAATGACTGTAATTCTTTATTATTCCTTGGTAAACCAATTTTTTGAATAGCCTCAACTCTCCCTAGATCAATACAAATACCACTTTCTGTCACAATGTGTCCCAATAATTTTTCTTCTTTAACATCAAAGCATGACTTCTTTAGGTTCAAGGAAAAACCAAAATTTATGCATTTGTCAAAAAGTTGTTTCAAATGTTTCAAATGATCTTCATCAGATTTTGAAAAGACTGTAATGTCATCCAAGTAAATGACTACAAATTTGTCTTTTTCTCCTGCAAAATCAATATCCATTTCCCATTGAATTGTTGCGCCTGCATTCCTTAGACCAAATGGCATCTTGTTGTACATGAATGTTCCCCAGGGTGTAGTAAAAGTTGTCTTCTCTCTGTCTTGTTTATCAACTGAGATTTGATTATATATTGAAAAGTCATCTCTTGTTGATAATATCTTAGAGCCCAAAAATTTCTACAAAATATAATCCATCTTGGGTAATGAGTAGTTATCCTTCAATGAACACCGGTTCAAATTGCGAAAATCAACACAAATTCTAATTTCACCATTCTTATTTCGAACCAGGACTATATTAGCTACCCAATTGGAAAATCTTAAAGGTAAAATTATTTTTGCTTCCCATAATTTTCTGATCTCTTTTTCAATAATAGGGAGCAACATGGGATTGATATGCCTTATCTTCTGTGCTACATGCTTATCTTATGCTTTAAGAGGAATTTTATGCTCCATTATACCTCTATCATAGGTCTTCAAATCACTGTAGGACCATGCAAAAATGTCTGCAAATTGTTTCAACAACTTGAAATATTTAGTTCTAGTTTCTAGAGAAAGAAATTTAGAAACTTTAACTAATTTAGGTTGATCTTCTGTATCAATATTGTTGTCAATTTTACTTTCTCCATCTGCTTTACTTTCAGGCTTTAAAAATACATCATTATTGTCAAACAATCTTTCTAAAGGAACTAGGCCTTTAGGAATGTATTTAGTTTTCAGATCAATAATGTCTTTCCCAGCCATGGTCTTTTTGAATGACTTGCTGTTTTGATTTTCAACAATGTCCTGCTCATTATCAATTTGGATAATTGCAATATCTTCAACACATTCCAAAAATTTCTAAATTTATTTGTCATCTTCAAATACTTGCCAGTATTTGATATTGTGAGGAATGGAAGGTCTGTTTTTTATTTGAACATCATATGTTACCTTGACATCAAGAGGAACTTTAAAATTACTAGCATCTATAACTAGTGAATCAACCATTTGATTTTCCTCTCTAGTAACAAAATTTACATTGAATTCTGAAACATAATTCTCAATCAAGTCCCACACTTCATTCCAATAATTTTTCAATTTGGATTTTTTCACTTGATATTTTTTTCTCACCTGCCTTATCACCAATTATGAATCACCAAAAGCAATTAGTTTTTCAGCTCCCAAATCTTTTGTTGCCTTCATACCCAAAACAAGTGCCTCATATTCAGGAGTGTTATTAGTGGTAGAAAATTGCAGTTTATATGATAAAGTTACTATTTACTAAGTGGGAGAAATGAGAACTACACTAGCTCTCGATCCTTCTCTTGATGAGGATCCATCAAAGTATAATTTCCAGATTTGTCCTCCTTATAAATGCTGCTCATTTGTATCTTTCAAATTTTATTTTTCACTAATTTCAGGCTGGAAATTGTTGTCATCAGCAGCAAGGTGTAATATGGATGACCCTAATTCCTTCTCCTCTGCATATATAGGATGATTTGAGGGATTATGTTGATCACTTATGATATAGGCCATTTGGGTTTCCCTATACAACCTTTTGAATTCCCCTCCAAACACTGGGATTGTGGCATATGACATATCCATTTGAAGAGTGCCTCCCAATTTTTTAGACCAACATTTGGAAAGAAGCATCCCAAATCTAGAAGGTATGTATGCAACTACTATGTCCATCACTAAAATTTTCATAGGAAGCCGGGTAAGAGAAACAACCGAGTCTTTAATCACTCCTAAACACTTGAATTTTTTGGAATCAAAAGTGTATAGGTCATGGTATTGCCTAGTGCTTTCTAATCCTAATTCATCCATCACTTTCTTTGGCATTAGATTGTGAGAAGCCCCAGAATCTAATAAAGAGTTATGCAGCAATTTGTCATGTGTATTGAGTGAAAGATAGAAAGGTGGTGAATTATCATCATTTTGGTCTTGGACGTGGCTGCCTAAGTAAATAGTAGGATGTTCATCCTCAAGATTGACTGAATCAAGAGCGAGAGGTGGCTGTAACAAACTTTTAAATGACTCTTTGTATGCTAGATTTTTCAATAATTGAAGAAGTGGGACAAGGATCTTGATTTATTCAGCTCTGATTTGAAATTGAAATAAAGAGGAGCTAATTCTTTATTTTATGCAGAAATTTTGATGATTGGGGAAGAATTAGGAGGTTGAGGGACATCATTGACTTTTGCCTTTTGTTTAGCAACTTGTTTGTCAGAATCTGATTTTTGTTGAGGTTGTTGGACAGGACCTTTGGACCTTAGAGGATAATTTACGGTTTGATTTTCTTGGTGTTTTTTCTCATTCTGCACATGAATTTGAGCATTCTCATCATTTGAAAAGAGATTTATCCTTGAATAGTCTTCATATTCTTGCAAATTCAAACAAGTTTACTTTGATGTTTCTCCTACAAGATTTATGTCTTCATTTTCTTCCTCATGTTCTTACTGCTCTTCTTCAGCAAAATTATTCAATGGAGGCCAAACATTTTGATCATCAGAATTCCTCCTTGGGCACTGTAAGATTTGTTGAGGTTGAAAAGGTCTTCTGAAGGGAGCCTGATTTCTATTGGCTTCATTTTGATAGGATTTAGTAGCTGGTTTGTTCTCTAACTCCAGTTTATCATCTTAGAAGAAAGTTATTTAATAAAATTGGACATTTGATCAATATTTTCTTCTGCTATAAAAGTTTTGGAGGAAGAAAGTTTTTCTTCTTTCATTTTCTTTTTGTCCTTTGCTTCTTTCTCTTCTTTCATTTTCTTTTTGTCCTTTGCTTCTTTCTCCTCTTCCATTTTCAATTTATTTGATGCCATAAGTTTAGACTGCACTCCAATTTCAGCCTCTTGCATATCCATCAATTTTTGTGCTTTCTTAGCTCTTAAACACAAAGAAAACTTAGAATATAAAGCATTAGAAAAATTTATCATAACTGTGGTTTCAAGAGGCTTAATTTCTTCACGAATTTTTTGATAAATTTTATTAAACCTTTTTGTAAAATCTGTCAATGACTCATCAATATTCTTTTTTAGAGTTCCAAACTCTGTAAGGTAGTACACATAATATTTTCTATCACCCCACTGTTTCACAAATACTTCCTCCAATTCATCTATTATTGTTATTGAGTTTGGTGGCAGAATTCTAAACCATTTACGAGCTTCTCCATCCAAGATCTGAACAAAGAGTCTTGACCAGGCATCTTCATGTTCAATGTTCTGGTTATCATCATAACTATAGAAAGAAACCAAATGTTCCTCAACAGAAACTCCTTCTCCCTCTCCTGTGTATTTTGGCAGATATTTTTTATAATCCCCTTGAGAAAGAGGATGCAAAGGTTGAGGAAGAGCAAGTGGTGCATATCTTGCAGCAACTACCTACTGCATCCTTGTAAGAACAGGCTAAGCCATGGCTTGCTGATGTACAATTGATGGATGACTGGTTGATGTAGTTGTTTGGGAACTAGGAATTACAATCTGTGGAATTTGAATCTGATTTGGAACAACAAAAAATTGGAATTCTTGGGCTAGTTCTTCAAGTATTGGGATTGAAAACAGTGGATTTTCAAAGAGATGAACAAAGGAGGTCTATTCAAATGTAGCCCTTGAGGGGATGAGGTAACTTCAACTTTGTCTTGCTGAGCTAAAAATTTAGATAAATTGAAAGTCAGGCCTTCAAGAACATTCCCTTCTAGTTGATGAGAAGAAGATGGACCAACAACTGGATTTAGAGACAAAGGAAAATATTCATGCTGAGGGGTATAAGAGGACTGATATTCAGGATGAGTTTGAAGAAAATTTAGAATGATTTTAAAATCTTCTTCAGTTAAAACAACCCTACCTAGATAAGGTGCAATTTCCAATACTTGCTCTAGTTCCCTTTTTGCCAAGACAAAGTATTATGATTCCTTATTTTCTGCACTGACACTTAAAACCTCTGTTTTTTCTTATTTCACTGGAATAGTACTTATTTCTGATTTACTAAATTATGATTGAGAAATAGTTTCAGCTGAGCTTAGGTTAACATCATCTACTTTATTTTTTAGGGAAGCAGTTTCAACTTGAGATATTTTAGTAAAATATTTTGATACTGAAACTTCTTTTTATTCTAAAGTAGATGAGGGTACCTTTTGCTTTGGAATATACTTTGTATGTACCTTCTTCACTAACTGAGATGTAGCTTTAGCTAATTTCTATTTCCCTTTTGCATCTTTAATGATCTTCTCTCGGTCAGCAACTGGAGTCACAGTAGGTGATCTCTAATTTCTCCTTATAGTAGGAGGTATTGAAACCCCTCGTCCTCTTTGTCGAGTCGCCAGGTGAACCAATTTGCATTCTTCTTCAAGTCACCAATTCTTGTTCACCATCAAGAATTGATCATTATCACTTTAAAACAAGAGACTCGGGAGAATACTTCGTTTCAAAGCCTTCGTCTTTTGATAGACGCACCAAAAGATGTTAGTGTTGGAATCAACACTTGGACTGCTTCAAGTGCTTGAATAGTCACATCCTAAGCTCTAGGGAAATTTAATGATTTTAATTATATAATTGGTAGGTGGTTAAGGCTCTCAATCACTGAAAGGGGCTTCAGATAAATTCACTGTCACACCAATGAGGGTATTTAGACCTGATTTGGTAGAAAAAAATAAGTTTGTAGGCTATGGCAGGAAGAAAGTGTGGAATAACATAAGGCACAGTGGGTCTGCAAGGCAGAAATCCACTTCTTTGATGAAAAACAAAACAAGAACCAGTCTGATAATATATCAATAATAGAAGGCTATCACAAGACTTAAAATAATCTTATTGAATGTCATGAAAAGTCACTACCATAAGGAATTCTCTTTAACCAATCATTATGCACATCTCATCAAGAAATCTCACCAAGTAAGACTGATAAAAGTTGATAAGATACATAAATACATCAAGAGGCTCATAAAAACATATAACAACATTTGAAATTACAAATTGGAACTGAAGATATTTAGGTATGGAAACACATAAGAAATATCAACAATACACATATCAAGATCGTAATAAGTCCTCAAAAGTCTTCTTCAATATCATTAACTGAAAACAATACATTGATCACATGAGTATAAGATTCACAAACCATGAACCCTTTCTCCATTGAGTTTGATCATATATAAACAAGAGATATTATGCTGATGTTTCGGGAAATAAATCCCTAAAGGTTTTTGGGTTGGCAACCTTCACAGATCAGGGGCATACCATTCAAGAAGGACTCACTTAACCTATATTTTATGATGAAAACTAGATTTAATCAGTTGCAGAACTTACCCGAAAGTCCTAGGTTTCATGTAGATCCCGCGGGGTTCAAACCCCCAGCAACACCTCGCTCTTCGTAACCTGAAAATCAAGAAAGAACGAACACGAAACACTAGTTGTACAACATATATTGTTCCTAAATGTTAGTATAATTCATGTATAATATCATATAAGCAATACTGAATGTTCAACTAAAAATATTTACACATATATAAATAGATATAAACACGTGAATATTCGGGAACAAGATGGTTCTTCTCATTATAAATGGCATGTACAAGAAAAGAAAGTGGAGAGATCACCTGAATCCTTCCACGGCCTTCAAGTAGACCTTCCTCTGGATCTGTCCAGCCCTCACCTCGCTAGGATTCTTCCAAGATGTGTGCACACAAGATGTCATATAGGATGATGATCATCTTCAAGGAAACAAAGGTTTCCTGAATATACCTGGGAAGTGCAGGAGGCATGGGAAAATCAGACTTGAAATAGGGATCCAACAGAGTATAATGTCTATAATTTCCTCTCTCCCTTAGGCCATACACATGAGGGGCTTTTATACTCCCTCAAAGTAGTTTCAGCAGTTGGGCCACGGGCTGGGGTGGTTGAATTATGGGAATAACCATCACCCTGCCACGAAAATAAGGAATTTATATATATTTTTAATGATTTAAATGGCATACGCAGAAAAGTATGAACGAACTCGTGTATATACGCGGAAAAGTTTAGGCATAACCGCGTATGGGATTTTTAACACTGTTTTTTATGAATTTTTTCAAGTCTGGAGGGAAAGGGTGCCTAAGGCCAAAGAGACAATCATTATTCACATGAGGGTGAAAAATGATGCTATAACAGATGATATCTCCACAAAAAGTGTGAATATGTTCTAGAGGAGTTATTACATTCCTATACATAAGGTGAAGCTTATCCTCAACCCTAATACAAAGTAGTGCAACATAATAAAAATAAACAACATGATGGAATATAGTTCGAAGTGGCTGGAGTGATGTGGCAAACTGCTGGCAAAATTATCCTATTTTCTGGTATAACCACTTCCTCAAGAAGTGCAACTAACATCTAAAGATGACATCTGGCTCTTTTCCCCCAAAAAGTGAAAAATTTGTCAACTAAATCTACTATCTGGAAGAGAAATTGATTAGTTGATACCTAGAAACATCTTCTTCTGTTGATATTACATGCATGTAATTACTCCTCAATAACATCGTTCGAGACTTGAACAAGAACTTCCTCCACTTCCTTTATAAAAAAATTCAATAAATAATAGCTACCCTTCAGAAACAGGTAGCTATTATTGGAAATTATGTAAATAGTTGCATTTGTTGATTAAGCCAAAATGTGTGTGCCGCTTCTTCTTTGACTTGTCTGAAACGTTTAAATAAAATCAAGTATAGAAGCAAAGATTTTGAGGGACTCTGCCTTAGTGAGCCTTTTAGCTTTTCTTTTTCCTACATGCTTATGTTTCTGAGATCTAGTCTTCTTGGCTTCCTTTCCTAGGGTTTCATCAACATTTATGATTTCATCTCTCAGTCTAGGATTAGCAATCAGTTTGTTGTTTAATATTAGCTTGTTTTCAGGCCTAGTGTGAGGCCTTTTGAGGTATGGGTTGGGAATATAAGAAACCCCTCTTCTTTTCTGCATCATACTGGTAGACTAACCTACCTCATATTCTATCTTTGATAAATCCTTATCAATATTGTATTCTTCTAAAGATGAATAGGAGTGAATGATGTTCTTGTCCTTTCTTTTGGTAGATGTCTTGGATGTCTTAAGAGAAGAAAACAATTGAGCTAATGTTGGTTCTCCATTTGAAGGGGTGTCCCTATTTTCTTCTTGCTCTTTTGCAATTGTTGGAACATAGTGTTGAACTAGTACTTCAGGGCTGGCTTCCTCTGAATTTTCTTCTGCTAGGATCAACTTCCTTATACCTTTATGTCTTGACGAAGAGGCTATGTTTTCCTCACCTGTAGACTTAAATTCTTTATTAGGCTGAGTTTTCCCTTTCTTGAATATAATGGAATGTTATCTTATGAATGATGCTAAATTTTGGGGTTCCTTTAAGGATTTCCTTCTATAAACCCTTTCCGTTGGTTGTACCATTGGTATGGGAGTGACAGGTTCAGTTTTGGCTCTCTTAGCTGAACTTCTAGTTGTCTACTCGTTGATGGAATAGACTGAGCTGCTTGTGAAATATTTGGCACATGTGTTGAGCCAATTTTTTCTTGAACATTTTGCTTCTTAGGTCTCCCTACCCTCCTCCTAGAATTGATACTACCAAACCCTTCATATGTTAGAAAATTTTCCCAGGTAGTTCTCTTTTTCTTAAGGTGATAGACCACCAACATCTTGATTAAGCCTCTATGATAGAGGTTATGTAGGGAATATTTAGGGATCTTCTGCAACTTCAAAGACATTTTAATCAAGTATTTGTAGAGAAAGAAAGGTAAATTCATAGGTCTAACACCTGAGATGTGAGAGAGAAATATCAGTTGATATTGATGAACATTTGAGAATCTTTCCTCACAAGTGATATAGCGTTGCACCGTAGTTATAACATGCTGCCATTCTGGCCTAACAAGAAATATGCACAATAGGAGTCCAATTTACATTTACATGCTCAAGTTTGAGGAAGGCACTTACATCTACTTGCAACATTTTCTTTTTGAACCAACATTCTCCAGTGGCTGAAGTCTGAGTAGCCCTGGCTATAATGGTCTCGGTGATTTTGAAATTTTTTCTTTCAAGCTTGATTTTCTCTCCATCAAAACTTTCAGCAAAGGCCTCTGCAACATCTACATTTTCCCCTGAGAATTTCTATAGAAACCTATACCAGATTTCTGTTTAAAATTGGGGCTTTGCTCTGGCATTAAAAAACCTGGTATTTGCTAGCTCAGAGCGGTTAACCTTTCCACATTTACCCATCCTGCTCAACACCTAAGCTTCTTTTATGCACAACTGTTCAAACTGGAGGTAAAAACCCTACACGCAACCCTAATTTCTTGCTTTGGGATGATAAGCTCTTTGTTGGAAAATGTAACTCTGTTAGCTGTAACCTTCTCGGAGAACTCGGTCATGAAAAACAATGAACCTAATCCTTTGGAGTCCGCGCCTTTAGTCACGGTATGGTTTTAATTGACACGATTTGAAATGATTCAAATCTGAGTGCCAAGTCACCCCACACAATACATCACTCCTACGCATCATTAAAAAATTGATACCTTGTACCTTATTTTCTGCTTCAGCCTTAATGGGTAGCTATAGGTTAGCTCCACCAATAATATAGCCATTCCCTTATAATATTTTTTCTAAGTTAGAAATAATTACCCTTTTAAAAAGAATAATATCTCATAGCATAGAAGATCTTCAGCTAATTTCAAAGGAGAACTTTCTGAAGCATGATCTCTCTTTGTGCCCATTGTTTCATCCTCTTTGAGTGCATCATTTTTCTGTTGTTTTGGTTCTTGGATCACTTTTGATGTTGTACCATTATACTTGTGGGTTGCAATGTCATTCTAGACCTAAGTAACCCATTCTTCTTAGTTTTGAGGGTTCTCTGTAATTTCCCCTTCTTCCTCCGTGAGGTAGGGATCAAAAGGTTGCCATACTTTTGTTTTGTGGCCCTGGCCCTTCTTCTTTTTTGGTTTCTCTTTTTCCTTAGACATGTGTCCTACAAGTGTCATGTTTGGAAACATAATCAACATCTGAATGTCATATTTTCATAATCTAGAAGTTGGGTCCACTAGAAGTCTTTTACGATTTTGTTGAAAGTGATCATGTAGACCTTTACTTAGGTCTATTTCTACATAGATTTTGGCAAAGCTACGTAACCCTTTTTCTGTTCTCTCAATGTCCATCTTTTTAAATGACCCCAGAGTGTTTCCAATTTCCTGAAGGAATTTATGATGTCATGGAATATTTTTTAGCCTCAGCCATATTGGAATTTTTGATACCACCATTGTTGTGGCATCAAAATCCCTGAACCAAGGGGTAGAAGAGCCTTGAATTTCTCTAAAATCAAAGCCATGATTTCAATACTTTTTCTAAATATTCTTAGGTATCAAACTAGAATATAAAGAAACCTTTTCAGCATAGGTATGTCATATTTGGTTGTCAAAAATGTAAAAACCTATTGATGCAAAGCATCATATTTTGCCAAAAACCATTGAATCTGCAAATTACTACCCTCGATTGAAAAATAGAAAAAAGTTGATTTACCTCTTTTAGGTTTAGCTCCCTGGTAAGCACTTGTTGTTGTTGTTAGAAAATGTAAGGTATGGGGTTGTATTGAGGCATATCCATTGAATTAGAGCCTTTTCCCTTCACCGCATCTTTGTAAGAGATTGAACCTCCTAGTTTTCCGGGTCCCAAAGTACCCCCTCACAATCTTAAGTTTAGAATAGTGGTGGAGTTTCTTGAAATGTGATAGTATTGCAACTGAAAAGGATCCTATAGTTGCTTCCCCTCATGAAGGAGGCATTAAGTATTTGCAGGAAATCCCAATCACGTCTCTATCTACAACTTGAAATTCATCATGCAATCCATATCTGAGACCCCAAAAATGGAGAAATTTTCATTTATGGTCTTAATAATTATCTAGAATTTCCCCCATATTTTAAACCTTCAAAACCTTTACCAAATCCAGGTCGTTTAAGGTTTGGTTTTTCTTCAAGTAGATCTACACCTTCCTGAGCATTTCCTAGATTCTGTAAGTCGAGATCTGAGCTTGCAACTCAAGAAAGCCCGAGAAGATGGATGAATCTAGGTTGATCTGAAGCCATAACAGACGATGTCTCTAAAAATAAACGATGAACTTGTTTCTTTTCTACTGTGTTGTTGACGAATTATTTAAATCCGAAACATATTTAGTCAGATCGAAAAACGATTTGTTTCTTCACTATAGAAAGTTTGAACAATTGATCACATTCTTCCTTTGATCTTGTGATGATTTCCGACGAGATTCCAAGATTGATCACTTGTAACCAAACAAGTTCAACTATCGACTACAACAGTCTCCCTACTGTCACGATGTCCTTGGGATCACTGGAACATAGAGAAAGAAGATCAAATGCCTGCAAATCCAGATGTGGGATATTTGAGCGCAACAAAGGCTATGGAAAAATCGGGTTGGGAACATGAAAATATTGTTCAAGGAACTCTTACAGAATCTTAGTGTTTAGGCTTGTGGCTTTAATCCCCCAACCTATTGGTATTGGTGAAGGGGGATGCACATGGAATGTATTGTTTTTATGTTGTTTAGGAGACATGGTGAGTCACCCACGATCAAATATCTGCAACCCATTAAACCATAATATTGAAATATATTTATTAAAATGGATATTCAAATATTTTATTTAAATTAAATATTGAAATATTTTTAAATAATAAAAAATTTGCACATTTCATTCATGTTGGAAAGTGAAAATATTAGAATGTTAAACATTTAATTAATTTATCTTTCTATATATAATTGATACAAAATTATGTTACTCACTATGGACATTAAAATGTTTGATTTATAATTAATATTGAATTTTTGTTACACACATGCACGCCCCATGTCTATTACACATTTTCTTCATTTTGGCATGTAGCATCGATATTATATTATTTTAGATACCACATGTCAACTCTATATATAATGTATTCATTTATAAAGTCAAGTTAATCATATCAAGATCACTCCCCCCGATCACTGCGATCTCCCACTCAGGAAAAGCAGGTTAGCGTAATGTTGCAGGCCTCTCAATATGTTGTCGAGCTCCAGTTCAAATCCGAGTATGATGACAAGATCGTAAGGGAGGTCTAATTAGGCTCAGATATGTACAGTGGTTGAATTAAAACATGATAGTTTCTCTCTGATACGACAATTGAAATTTGGATTTCCACAGTGCTTTTCGATGGCGGAGAAAGTTTTTTCCCTCTGAAACATTGTTTTACAAAACGACAGGCAGGGCTTTGGATCTATTCTCCAATACCATAAAAATGAGTGTGATTTGGACCAAAGGATATGTGCTTAGAGTCGTGTCCAGTGTATTTTTCTCTCCACTAGGGTATCTTGCGTCCCTTGTTAGCGGAAAACTGATGGGTCGAATAGACAAACTTCGAATCCTCAACCTGCTTGTTGCTTTATGCGAGAACTTGACAATTTCAACTTGGATCTGTTAAATCACCATATTTTAAGCATTGTATCTAGAAATGGGGGGAAATATGGCATTGGGAATATGTTATAACACAATGGAGATCGAATCCAAGACTTGCAACTTTGGATCTATCACTAGGTCATGTTGGAAACAAAGCAAAGATCAGGCTTGAGCGCAGAATATGCACGGAGTAGGTGGCATCAAGATCCCCATTCTTATGGCATCGAAAATGTGGATCCAGTTGGAGGATTCAAGAATAATCCCATATCTATGATATGGGCCAATTTCCCTCCATATCTAAGTTGTAAATATCAAGATTCAGATTTGGCCTGCAAAGGGGAGTTCCAATTTATTTTGAAGGATCTAAATGGAAATTCAATCCTTATAAAGGCACGAATAATAGATATGGTATTAGAGATGAAAAGAAAGGTGCATAAAAGCTGGGTATTCTAACCAATATCCAGAACCTGGTTTTTGAGGGAAATTCACTTCAAGATGCCCTCAATCTGAGATATCATGGCATCAAATGTAATTCTACAATTATTATAAATTTGAGGTTATGAGGTGGAGCTCTTGGAATGAGAAATCCATCATCATCAACTACCAAAGGTCAAGTTTCATTCAAGGATGCAGTGAGAGGGAAATATGCCAGAATAGATCAACAATCCCCAAATCCGACAATTCCAAGTCCTTACCTAGTTGAAAAGATGGAGAAAGCTCTAGATCTGCCAATTAACCTACCTGAGGTAAGTGGTCTCTTCACTGTTCTACAAGACAAAGCTATTATATGTCATTTTAATGGATTATGGACCAATTCAGAGGATATCCATCAATGGATATATCTCAATTGGACTAAAAATTGTGATATTTATCTGTGTGCAAAAGATTTTTTTATTTCAATTTGACACTCAAAAAGATATGGATTATGTCCTGGATGAAGAACCGTGGTTTTGGTGAATATCATGACTTTTTTTCACTCCATGGTTCCCTAGTTTCGATGCCACAACAATGGTAGTTACAAAGATGCCGATATGGGTAAAGTTACATAATTTTCCTCTCCCGTTTTGGCATCACCAAGTACTAGAAGGCATTGGAAACTCATTGTGAATATTTCTAAAGATGGATTGGAAAAGAATAGACAAAGGTATTTTTACTTTTTCCCGTATATGTGTGGAGATAGACTTGAGAAAAGGTCTACTAGATCACATTCATATGATCCACCAATATTTCAAGTGGACACAAATTTAGATTTTGAAAACACTACTTTCAGATGTCGGATTTGCCAACAGACAAGGCACTTGCACAATTCATGTCCACGTGCAAAAAAAAGGGAAAATAAGTGTTAGGTCCCTATATTACTAGTGTAGTCCCTTATTGTTGTTAGTGTAGCCCTCTTATTTTTATTTTTGTACTGTTGTATTCCCCATATCGTTATTATTATGCTCCATAAAAACCCATATTGTTATTTTTGTGCCCTTACATTATTATTGTTAGGTCGGCTAGCATTATATTGTGACCCCATGGATTCCTATATATATATATAGGAGGTTTTGTCATGTGTATCATCCAAGAATTGTTCATTTATGTAATATAAAGGAGGTTTCCCCCTCTAAGAGGCTGATTTATAAGGTTTTGATCTATCTTTTCTTCTATTTTGTGAGTTGGTTTCATAACATTTAGTATCAGAGCTTTGGATTCTAGGATTTCGCTGCTACAAACAGGTCATCGTGGAATTTTCACTATAAATTTTTTCTACGAAGTTTCATATGCTAAAAAAAAAATTTTTGAGCCTAAATCCTTAGGAACTTTGTGTAAAAATTTCAAATCTTGGTTTGATATATTTTCGGAGATATGATCGGAGGAATTTATGGTTTTTTCAGGCTCCCGAATTTCATCTCAAAGAGGCGACCTTGGGAAAATTGTCATAACTTTCTCTCTGAGCATCAGTTTTGAATTCTGTAAAAAGTGGACAAATTTGAAAGGACTATAGTTTCTTGTATATCAAATTTAGAGCCGAAAGATGAAACAGTGACACGTGGCACACCATCCAAGTTTTCTCTACTAAACCAGTCCATAATTAGGTCATTGTGGGAGATTGTGCATAACTTTGCCTTGAAGAATACAAATAAGGTCTGACATGTGGAATTGGAAAGAAGAATCGTAGGGATACTACAGGAGAAAAGCTCAAATATTTGGGATATGAAATCATAGAGATATATTAGTTTCAATATTGAGCTTCTCAAAAGCAAGAAAAAGGTGTGTATCGTTTTTTAAAAATTGCATAACTTTTGTTTGAAAAATCAGTTTGAAGTGATCCCAAGGGCATATTGAAGCATATATATCAGTTTTGGGTTCTATAATGCCTCCCAAAAATAATTCCACACCTATTAATCCTTCATAAAACTCTACTATGACGCATGAAGAGGATGAAGTGCAATATGATCTATCAAAATTACGAGACCACATGCAACAAATGTCGCTCTTGCAAAAAGTAACCAAAAATGAAATGAAAGATAAAATGGATGGTTTGAAGAAAGGAATGGGGGCTAAGATGCATAGAGTGGAAGCTAATATATATGGTTTTAATAATGGAATGGAATCTAAGATCGATGGTAGAGAAGGAAACATGGAAGATTTGAAGAAAGACATGGAAGGTTTGGCAAAGTTGCTACAAGAAAAGCTTGCTAATGTCGAAAAGGTAGTAGAGGAAACTCATGATGAGAACAAAATAAATGTTAACCATGATTTCATAGACTCTAATGTTGGATTTAAGACCCACCATATTCCAAAGATCGATATGAGGAAGTTTGATGACAAGGATCCTGTAACATGGATACTACAAATGGAGTAATACTTTGATCTCCATAATGTGAAAAACACACAACATGTATGCATCACAACTTTATATTTAGAAAAAAATACATTTGTATGGTATCTATGGCTTTTCTCTCACAAAAAAATAGTCACTTGGTCAATTTTCACGGAGGAAATGATAGCACATTATGAGGATACAAAGAGAAACACCTTATTTAGCCAATTGATAAATCTCAAACAAAGGGTTCAATGGTGGAGCACAATGAGGACTTCCAAAAATTGAATATAAGGGTAATTGATATTCCAGAGGAACACAATATTGATGTCTTCATGGGGACTTTAAAGGATAACATCCAACATGAGGTTCGCCTTTGGGAACCTGATTCATTGGAGAAGGCATTCAAGTTGGCAAGAAAAATTGAAAGAAAAATTATGGCGACAAGGAATCCTACCACTCACAACTATAAAGATGGAAGTGTTGTCACTCATAGATTTCCATAACCTACAAGGTTGACACCACAAAAATTGGAATAAAAAAGAGCAAAAGGGCTTTTCTATAGTTGTGATAGAAAATATACTAAAGGTCATAAGTGTTCTGAGAATAAATTATTTTACATAGATTGTGAAGAGGAGGAAGAAGATGAAAAAGAAACTTCAAAATAAGAGGATATACACCAGGAACCAACCCTAGAGAAAGAAGAAATGAATCCAACCATATCTTGTAATGCATTGGCAAGAATTACCACTCCTCAAACTCTCAAGATAGAGGACATATCAAGAATAAAAATGTAATAGTGTTGATTGATTCGGGTAGTACTCATAATTTTATTCATTGTAAGGTAGCCAAGGAATTGAATTTCTTCCTATACCCATCACCAAAGTGTCAAGTGATGGTTGCAAATGGAGGAACTATAAATTTCTCTGGAAAGTGCCATAATATCAAGCTAAACATGGGGTAATATGTATTGAATATGTTGAAATTTGCAACAAGAAATAGTGAAATCGGCATCTAGAAACAACATGATAGCGCACACGCTAGTGTGGGACCACAGGTCATGTAGTGATGGGTCCTAGCGATACATTAGTGTGCAAACCAATTTATTTAATAAATTGGAAACATGTCTAATTTAATTATCCCTTAATTAAATTAGACAATAAATTGTAATCTTATCTCATAAACACTTGTAATAGTTAACTGAGTGTGATAAACTCAGTTAAATCATGAATTTCAAGTTGAGGGTGGTTGGTGAGTCATGCAGAGTGATTCTATGTGTTTTAGAGTTCAAGTTGCATTTAAGTGCATGAGAAATTAGTTAACTCAGTTAAGTGAGTTAAATTTAGTTGAACTAGTTGTAACTGTTTGTTGCACTAGTGAGAGGTCAAGTGAATTAAATCAGATTTAATTCACATGCAGTGATCTACCATGCAACTAATGATTTACTATTAATAGCTGCATGCATGTCAGTTCCAGTAGAGACCCAGTTGAGACAAATCTTAAAGGGATGTTAACTATCAGTTGTATCAATAGTAGGTTGCCCATATGCAGTTAAAACACCACATGATTGCCCATGATAATAGCGCAGTTGAGAAAGGCTGAAATTCCTAAGGAATAGGGATTTCATTCCTCATGAATTGCGTGAGCAAGGTAGGCTAAAGACAGGTTTAGAATTGGCTAAGTGTTGGTCCGATTTTGTCTGGATCAGTGTGAGACGATAGGCAGAGTGCAGGAGACTCTTGTGAGAAGAGTGCATTGTAATTGTTTCATGATTCCTTGGTGAATATACAATAGAAGATAGAGGGGTTTTGAGCATCAAGTTTTCCCTGGAAAAATATCTATGTTGTGGTTTGATTTTCTTCTTTCTTTACTTGTTGTGATTGGTGATCATGTTTATTTTCTGCAATTGATTTGTATAAGGATTCAATATACATATTTAGTACATTTATTGATCGGATTGAATCCATTGATATACATATGTTTGTATAATTTATACATGGTATCAAAGCACAGGAAATCACTATAGTGGAGAAGAAATTGAGTTTCTGACTGAATATAATTCGAATTTTCAAAAGTATTCTTGGTGCGACAGGTAGATCAAGATCAAAATAGATTTCAATGGCTTGAGATTGGATTATGCACTTGAGGGAATTTCCAATTATATTGCGTGGAAAGACAGGATGGAGGAATTACTGGAGGAAAATGGGTTGAAAGAATTCATTGATAATGACATTCCCAAACCCGCTGCAGTAGATGCTGCAAATCTTGATGCTTGGAAAAATAAGGCTACAAGGGCGAGGAGGATCTTATTTGAGGGAGTACGAGACCACATTGTCTCAAGTCTCCATGGAAAATCGATTCCATATGCAATGTGGAAGGCTTTGACAGATTTGTTTCAGAGTAGTAGTGACCACAGAAAATTGGCATTGAAGGACGAGCTCAAGAAAATCAAAATGGAGAAAGACGACATTATTCCGAAATATTTAACCAAGTTTGTCCAATGTCGAGATGAGCTTGGGAGCATCGAAATTACTTTCGCGGATGATGACTTGGTGAGCCTAGCTCTTCTAGGCCTTCCAAAGAGTTTGCATATTTATCAGGAATCTGTCAATGGGGGGGAGAAGATGCCAGATTGGGAGCAACTTTGGTCAGATTTGGTGCAAGAAGAATTCGGGTGGAATACCAGGGATGGATCCTCATCCAAGACGGATGATGAGGAAAATTACGCCTTGGATGGTAAGGCGAAGAAAGGGAAAGGAAATAAATCCTATTCCAAATTTGAGACCGACGAAGAAGGCAAGGAGTGCGACATGGCCAGAGTGAAGTATTTTCACTGTCACGATCATGGACATGATGCCACTAATTTTCCACAAAAGAAGAAGAACAATAAGGCTTCAGGATCTGTAGCTGGTGAGGATTTGGCCTCACAATTTGAGTTGGACTTCTCGCCCATTGCATGCATGGTTTCAAGTGTAATGGGATCGGTGTGGTACTTGGATAGTGGTACATCTTTCCACATGGCGGGAGATAAAGAACTTTTTAGTATCTTGGAGGAGAAGGACCTCTAGATGCATATCGAAATGGATTATGACGAGCAGTACAGTGCTACTGGGATTGGTACAGTTACCTTCCAGAGATAGTCAGGTAAACCATTCTTATTAAAATATGTAATGCATGCACCAGGCTTGAAAAAGAATTTAGTTTCAGTCACAATGTTGGAGAATAGAGGTTATGATGTGGTTTTCAGTGAAGGGAAATCTTTCCTTCAACACAAAGCCATAGGAAAAACCAAGAATATTGGGATTCGTGTGAAGAATCTCTATAAACTTGATGTAGATGGTTTCACAACATTGATGGGTAAGGCGGACAAAGTGGTGAGCCAGGATGAGGGTGAGTTATGGCACAAGAGATTGGGCCATCTACACCACGGATCTTCCAAAGGGTACTCTTGCGCATATAGACACATGCAAGGGATGTACCATGGGGAAGTGTGAGAAAGCCATGCAAGTGTCCCTTGAGAGGGAGCTTGATTTGCATGGAGATGAGGAACTCTTGGTTCCTAAGGATGAACCTCAAGATGTGGAGCAACTACAAGATGAGGATCATGGAGTGGCAGAAACCACTCATGCAGAGACCTCCAGGAGGGTTAAATTTTGAGCCAGATGGGCAGAGGGAGTACATGCAACTATACCTCTAGGTGTGAGGTGGGGGATGTACAAAATTAATCCCAAGAAGAAATCTGGGTAGGGTCTTAGAGATGGAGTGTCTCATGGATATAACCTAGCTATGAGGAGCCCACATTACAACAGTAGCACGATCGGTTAGATTGATGCAGTCAGATGCCAGGAAGACATAAATCAGAGTGACAGGTGTCATATATTGGAGCGCATATCAGAGTTGGTAGCAATGCAGAGTGCATGGATGGATATGTCGCCAGCGCAGAGAGTCTAGTAGACATGTGCAGTAGATAGCAGCAGTCAAAAGACTTTGATGATAGATGCATTATACTGATTCGATTTTTTGGAGGCTATTCATTTTGAGAAGTGTTTCATGCAAGATTTGCATGTGCGGACAACACTGGATAAGTGTTGCATGCAAGAGTTGCATGTGCGAACAACACTAGAGTAGTGTTGCATGCAAGAGTTGCATGTTGGATGCAAGAGGTGCATGTGCAACAAGAAATAGTGAAATTGGCATCCAGAAACAACATGAAAACACACACACTAGTGTGGGACCATAGGTCATCTAGTGATGTTTTCTAGAAATACATTAGTGTGCAAGCCAATTTATTTAATAAATTGGAAATGTGTTTAATTTAATTATCCCTTAATTAAATTGGACAATAATTTGTAATCTTATCTCATAAACACTTGTAATAGTTAACTAAGTGTGATAAACTCAGTTAGCTCATGAATTTCAAGTTGAGGGTGGTTAGTGAGGCATGCATAGTGATTCTATGTGTTTTAGAGTTCAAGTTGCAGTTAATTGCATGAGTTTAAAGCATGAGAATTCAATTAACTCAGTTAAGTGAGTTAAAGTCAGTTGAACTAGTTGTAACTGTTTGTTGCACTAGTGAGAGGTCAAGTGAATTAAATCATATTTAATTCACATTCAGTGATCTACCATGCAACTGATGATTTACTATTAACAGGTGCATGCATTTCAGTTCCAGTAGAGACCCAATTGAGACAAAGGTTAAAGGAATGTTAACTATCAGTTGTATTGTTAGTAGGCTGCCCAGATGCAGTTAAAACACCACATGATTGCCCATGATAATAGCGCAGTTGAAAAAGGTTGCAATTCTTAAGGAATAGGGATTTCATTCCTCATGAATTGTGTGAGCATGGTAGACTGAAGACAGGTTGATAATTGGCTAAGTGTTGGCCCGATTTTGTCTGGATAAGTGTGAAACAATAGGCAGAGTGTAGGAGACTCTTGTGAGAAGAGTGCATTGTAATTGTTTCATGATTCCTTGGTGAATATACAATAGAATATAGAGGGGTTTTGAGCAGCATGCTTTCTCTGGGAAAATATCTGTGTTTTGGTTTGACTTGCTTCTTTCTTTACTTGTTGTGATTGGTGATCGTGTTTATCTTCCGCAATTGATTTGTAGAAGGATTCAGTATCTAGCTTTAGTACATTGCTTGATCGGATTGAATCCATTGATATACATATATTTGTATAATTTCTACATAATATTCCAATGATTTCCATTCCAATGTGTGGTGCTGATGTTGTACTAGGAGTACAATGGTTACAAATCTTTAGGCATGGTAGTTTTTAATTTTCAAGAACTTTTCTTGAATTTTTTTTTGGAAGGAAAGGAAGTTGAATTACGGGGTATCATAGGGAAGCCGGGAAATATCATAAGCTCTAATGTCATGACAAAGTTTATGAAGAAATAAAAATGGGGTGTAATTGCACAATTATGCTCACTAGAAGTTCCAACATCCAAATCATCTATTTCTCCAGATCTCCAAAATGTCTTGGACAATCATTCCAAGGTGTTTGAAACTCCCAAATGACTCCCACCTATTTGTGATCATGATCATGCTATTCATTTGATTCCAGGAAGTGTCCCTCCAAACATTAGGCCTTATAGACATCCTTATGTCCAAAAAAAGCGAAATTGAACGTATGATTGCAGAAATGCTAGAGGCTGGTATAATTCAACCTAGTCAAAGTTCTTTCTATGCTCCAGTAGTATTGGTGCACAAGAAAGATGAATTATGGTGCATGTGTCTGGATTATAGGGAGCTCAATAAACTCACTATTAAAGGTAAATTTCCCATTCCTGTGATTGATGAATTACATGGAGCAATTTATTTCACCAATTTGGATCTCTGTTTAGGATATCATCAAATTAGAATGAAGATAAAAGACATTCCAAAAACAACATTTCAAACTCATGAGGGTCATTATAAATTTTTGGTCATGCGTTTTGGCCTTACGAATGCACATTCTACATTTCAAGGGTTGATGAATTCCATTTTCAAACCCTTCCTTAGAAAATTTGTGTTATTATTTTTTGATGATATACTAATCTAAAGAAGGTCTTGGAAGGATCATGTTCAACATGTTGACAAGGTGCTCAAACTATTGGAGGAGAAACAATTATATGTAAAAACCTCCAAATGTTTCTTTGGAGTACAAGAGGTGGAATATCTGGGTCATATTGTATCTCAGGAGGGTGTTAAGGTAGACATTTGCATTATTGTGTCGTTTGACTCGTTCAGAGCTTCTGTTTATTTGTGTTTAGTTTTAGATTATATTTGCATGCTTATTTTTATATGTAGTATGCTCATTTACTCCACTTCTTTCTGCCTGTTACCAATAGGTTAAAGGGGTAAACCACACCCCTTAAACTGTTTTGATTTCGTACATACGTGCACCAAATCCACCACAATAGGATTGGTGACTCCACTAACATTTTATTACCAAGTTTATGTGGTTTTGCCTTCTTTTACAGGAGACATCTGTCTATGCTATGGAGTGGAGCTGATAGTCCTCTGATCTCTCTTTCAGTCCCTCGATTCACCCTGAGTGACAAACTGAAGAACAACAGCTCCTAAATTTTTTACTTGCAGGAATTTGCACTTGTTTCTTCCTCACAGACGCGCAGGGCGCGTTCAGTGCTGACTCGCACGCAGAAAGCGCACCTGTTTCAGCCTTTTGCGTGCAATTTACAGAATGAGAAATTTCTCCCTAAATTTTTTCTTTTTTTGCTTGTAAGGTGCTTGGCATCCCCTAATGCATATGCCAACACTGGTTGTGGTACCCCATAGCTTGTTAGAACTCATTTTTAGCTGCTTTCTGTAGGCTTAGTGTTAGTTCTACTTCAAGTTGATTTTTGCAAAATATTCGCATAGTTTAAGTATGGGGCAAAGTAGCTTGCATTCCGAAAAATTTATGTTTTGAAAATTTTGGTACTCACGCCTAGATAATTAGTCCAAGTAAGTGGTCCAAGACCACGCATCCATAGCTAGTTTTCTTTGTTCTAGTGTATTTTTTTTTTTAGTTTAGTTCAATTTTTGCACTAGGAATTGCGGGACTAGGATTGAATTGTTTATAGAAGAGCGAGTAATATCTGCTACCTTTTCACCCTCTGGTGATCCTAGGTAAGCATATCAACGCTCCATATTCACAATTCTCCATCTCCCTATAGTTAGTCACATAGCTTAACTAGGAAAATTTGAAAGCGGCCCATTATCTGCACATGTTTTCCATTTGAGCCAGGAATAATACAACATAGTTTAAATAGGGGATGTTGTAAATTAAGGATCAACGATATCCACACGTTCAAACTATGTGCTTGTCCACTTTATGCTCACACCATGCTCACACACATGTTTAAAATGGCAACAAGAAACAGTGAAGGAGGCCTCCTGAAAAATCTTTCCTGATCCTAGTTGGAGAGTGATCACCTAAACTAGGTGGGGACCACACATGTGATTTTTGTTGAAAAGTCTATTTTTAGACTATGTCTATTTTTAGACATATGGAGCATGGTCTAGGAGTTGTGGGATGCTATTCTTGGATGATTGGTGAGTTGGTAAAAAGGTAAAATAGATGGACATCTATTTTTAGACATACAAACAAGTCTATTTTTAGACTGGCTCGTCTAAAAATAGAACAACAACATGACAGTCTAATAATATTTAGACTATAAACATTATCTTATCCTCTTGGAGCACTTTAGTTCGAGCTACAGATGTGGCACATGCAGTTGGCATAAGGAAATTCGAATTTCCTATGGGTTAGTTGAGCTATTGCATGGTTGACTTCAGTTAGAACTCATGTGGCAGAGTTTGGTGGAGTTGATGAGACAATTGATGGAGTTGTGTTCTGTTTAACTTAGTTGAACTAGTTGTATTTAGTCTAACTGATAAATACACTAGTGATGAGTGGTGTGAATTAATTATTAATTAATTCACTAATTATTAACTCATAAATCAACTAAAGAACACATCAGGCACCTGCCACATGTACAAGCTGAAGTTGAAGACCAGTGGAACAGGTAGGAGAAAGGGGGGAGTCTACTATCAGTTGTGACTATAGTGTGCATGATATTTTCAAAATCATTGGAGGAGATTACCAATTAGGATTGCATAGTTAAATCCAAGGGAATTCAAATTCATTCTATTCCATTCTCTCATCTTGGATTGAAAAGTAGAGGCAGGCAAACAGTGGAGGAGTTTTGAACCCGTGACTTGTTCAAAACTGAGCTAGTTTGTGTGTAACTTTTGGAGACAATACTGAGTACTTGTGAGGAGTATTGTACTGAGATTGTTATGTGATTATTCTTCATTATAATATATAGACAGTAGGGGATTTTCAGCTGTAAGCTTTCCCCAGTATACATACTGTGTTATATGTGTTGAATTTCTGTGTGCGCATGTGAATGTTTTCAATACCACTTGTTGTTTTTATTTCCGCATGCGATGATTAATGCATAGAAGAGATTATGTGTTATGTATGAAGCTCAAATAGTATGTGACCAGGATAATCTCGGTGAATCATTCAGCAAATTATTCAAATTTATACATGGTATCAGAGCAAGAATTGATCATCGGATCTATTACAGTGATTACAATTTATTTCGGTAGACAGAGTCTGTAAGCGGGCTAGGTAGCCTCTGGATCCATCCTTTCTCTGAAAGGTGATATATCCAGCAAATGCCCCTACAGTCAATCTCTGTGCTAGAAATAATTTGTTCTCACAGATCCAGAAGCAGTTGAGTTTTGAGCTTGGAATTCGAATTTTGCAGCAGTGTTTTCTTGGTGTCGAAGTCAAAATGTCTTATCAAGGATTGCGATTGGAGTATGCTCTTGAAGGCAGCTCGAATTATATTGCATGGAGAGATAGGATGGAGGTGGTGCTCGATGAAAATGGGCTGAAGGAGTTCATAGATGCTGAAGTTCCAAAGCCTAGCGATGCAGCCTTGGTTGAGGCTTGGCAAAAGAAGACAGCAAGGTGTCGAAGGATTCTGTTGGAGGGCGTGAAGGATCACATAGTATCCAACCTGCATGGTAAGGCTTCTCCATTTTTGATGTGGAAAGCCTTGACAGATTTATTCCAAAGCAAGAGCGACCAGAGGAAGTTGGCGCTCAAGGATAAACTCAGGAAAATAAAGATGGAGAAGAATGACACTATTCCGGTATACTTGACAAAGTTTGTCCACTGTAGGGATGAGCTTGGAAGTGTAGGAGTTAGTGTGGATGATGAGGACTTGGTGAGCTTGGCTCTCCTTGGTCTTCCGAAGAGTTGGCATTCCTATGAGGACTCTTTCAATGGTCGGGATAAATTTCCAGGATGGGAGTGACTTTGGGCGGATCTTGTGCAAGAGGAGATAAGGCGGAGTACCAGGGATGGATCTTCATCAAAGGCATCTGATGAAGAAGATTTTGCTTTGGCTGCCAAAGCAAGGAAGGGGAAGGGCAAGAAGGAAGCTTCTCAATCTGGTGCGGATGGTAAAAAGCGTGACATGTCCAAAGTGAAGTGTTTTCACTGTCACGATCATGGACATTACGCCACGAATTGTCCACAGAAGAAGAAGAACAAGCAGGCTGCTGGAGCTGCAGCTGGTGAGGCTCTTGCCTCGCAATTTGAGATGGACTTCTCATTGATCACATGCATGGTGTCTAGTGCATTGGGATCGGGGTGGTATTTTGATAATGGCGCTTCCTTTCACATGACGTGAGATGTGAATCTTTTCAGTGAATTGGTGGATCTCCAGTTGCATGTTGAGTTGGGCGACAATGGACGATAAAATGCGACTGGCATTGGTACCATAACCTTTCAGAGGGAGTTAGGTAAACTCATTCTTTTACAAGATGTAGTGCATGTTCTAGGTTTAAATAAGAATTTGATCTCAGTCGCAATGTTAGAGGATAAAGGCTATGAAGTTGTCTTCAGTGAAGGAAAAGTTTTCCTTCGGCACAAGGCAACATGACAAGTCAAGAAGGTTGGGATTTGAGCAAAGAATCTCTACAGACTTGAAGTAGATGTGATGTCTACGAAGCTTCCTACTGATGGGAAGTGCAAGAAAGACATGCAATTGATGCTTGAGAGAGAGAAAGTTTTGCATGCAGGTAATAGTGAACCTCGAGATGTGGAGCAGCCACAAGATGAGGATCATGAGTGGAAGAAACCACTCATGCAGAGAAATTTCGTGCCAGATGGGCAGAGGGAGTGCATGCAGCTATACCACCAGGTGAGAGGTGGGGCGACATGCATGAATAATCCCAAGAGGAGATTTCTAGGTAGGATTCATGAGATGGTGTGGATCTCATGAATTGAACCTAGCTACGAGGTGCCCACAGCGCAGCAGTAGCATGATCAGTTGGATTGATGCAGGCAGATCAAAGTGACAATGTCGGATACTGGAGCGCGGATCAGAGTTGACAGCAAGTGCAAGAGTGCATGGGTGCAAGAGTTCAACAACGCAGTGGTTCCTGATGACATGTGCAGTTGGCCAAGCAGAAGTCGAAGACTTTGATGATAGATGCTAGATGCATCAAGACTGATTGAGTTGTTTGGAGCCTATTCAGTTTCAGAGGAGTTGTAGAGCAGATGCATGGAGTTGCATGGCGCTTGCAAAGGGTACATGGCACATGCATGGAGTTACATGGTGCATGCATGAGTTTGCATGGCGCATGCAAAGGGTGCATGGCGAATGCATGGAGTTGCATGTCGCATGCATGGAGTTGCATGGCGCTTGTGAAGGTTGCAGGGCGAATGCATGGAGTTGCATGTCGCATGCAAAGACAGTCCTTTCTTGTTGAGAGGGAGTGTTGAAAATGGCAACAAGAAACAATGAAGGAGGCCTCCTGAAACATCTTTCCTGATCCTAGTTGGAAAGTGATCACCTAAACTAGGTGGGGACCACACATGTGATTTTTGTCGAAAAGTCTATTTTTAGACTATGTCTATTTTTAGACATATGGAGCATGGTCTAGAAGTTGCGGGATGCTATTCTTGGATGATTGGTCAAGTTGGTAAAAATAGATGGACATCTATTTTTATACATACAGGTCGAAGTCTATTTTTAGACTGCCTGTCTAAAAATAGAACAGTCAAATATTATTAGCCCTTAATAATATTTAGACTATAAACATTATATTTTCCTCTTGGAGCACTTCAGTTCGAGCTACAGATGTGGCACATGCAGCTGGCAGAAGGAAATTCAAATTTCCTATGGGTTAGTTGAGCTATTGCATGTTTGACTTCAGTTAGAACTCATGTGGTAGAGTTTGGTGGAGTTGATGAGACAGTTGATGGAGTTGTGTTCGGTTTAACTTAGTTGAACTAGTTGTATTTAGTTAAACTGACTAATACACTAGATATGAGTGGTGTGAATTAAATATTATTTAATTCACTAATTATTAACTCATAAATAAACTAAAGAACACATCAGTTAACTCAGTGCATGTACAGTTCAGTGAAGACCAGTGGAAGAGGTAGGAGAAAGGGTGGAGTCTACTATCAGTTGTGACTATAGTGTGCATGAGGTTTGCACAATCATTGGAGGAGATTTCAAATGAGGATTGCGCAGTTAAAGCTAAGGGAATTCAAATTCATTCAATCCATTCTCTCATCTTGGATTGCGCAGTAGAGGCAGGCAAACCGTGGAGGAGTTTTGAACCCGTGACTTGTTCAAAACTGAGCTAGTTTGTGTGTAACTTTTGGAGACAGTACTGAGTACGTGTGAGGAGTATTGTACTGAGATTGTTACATGATTCTTCTTCATTATAATATATAGACAGTAGGGGGTTTTCAGCTGTAAGCTTTCCCCGGTATACATACAGTGTTATATGTGTTGAATTTCTATGTGCGCATGTGAATGTTTTCAATACCGCTTGTTGTTTTTATTTCCGCATGTGATGATTAATGCATAGAAGAGATTATGTGTTATGTATGAAGCTCAAATATTATGTGACCAGGATAATCTCGGTTGAATAAGTGATTTATTCAAGGAATTTCTACAACACACTCGCCCACTAAGCGAAGCAAAGACACCTAAAAACTAACTTAACCAAACTCACTAAATTCTCCCCATAGAGGCCACAAAAGAATTTATAGCTTAAGTTAGGATCAAGGGGGTAGGCATCCAATAAGTTGCCTTGATCATACTTCATATTGAAACATAGAAGTTGTCTATTTAAGGAGCTTCAAATCCACCTACCAGCCCACGGCAAAGAAAATCCGAGCGCGATAGAGACCTGTTTCAAAGGGGGTTAGACTTAGGCGCAGTGCATGCGGTATCAATTGGGGCTACCTGAACCAAGAACCCAAGACTACCAAGAACCCAAGACTTGAACGCTCACGTGGGACGGTGGTTCTTAGTGGCCAAAAACTAGGGCAAAATTTACCCTATAGGTGACGGTGCAGGCAAGCGCCAGACCCTTTACCCTTACCTTAGTGGATTCTCTTCGGCTGACTGGGGGCGTCGCTAGCTCTTACGTGAAGTTGTGCCAGCACTCGCAAGAAATATTCTCAAGGCCCAGTTACTTTTGAGTGTGTGAGGATGCATAGGTCTTCTAGGATTTTGAGTATTATATGCAAACGAACAAAAACCACTTTTTGATTGCTTGATCACATAGATTAATTTAAAGGGAAATCTATTTTATTTTTAGATTTGTTTTATATATGTGATAAGAAGTTTTCTTTGATCATAGACTCTATCCTCTCAAAGTTTTCCAAAAATTGGGTGACACCTGACAGGTCCCAACGGAACCTCATCAATCCAGGCATCTTTTGGACCTCGCCCCATTATCGGGAGGGGTTCCAGGTCTTTCGCCTTTCAGGCGTCAAAGACAGAACACTACCACCGTCATTGGTTCGTCCTTTATTGGGGCCGTCATAGTTGGGAACCCTATTCGGTCTCCCAACACCACACCACATACCACTCCTCCCACAACCCCCAAGGGGCAGAGGAGTGCATCCCATACGGGAAGCCAACTGAATACACAACAGGGTACGTCGCAGACTAACCCTCGTTCAAACCAGAACGTTGTGTCTTCACACATTGCAATGGCGTCAACCTCTCAGTCACTGTTCTTAGCTTCGTTGAATCTACCCGATTTAACCAAGCTAACGAATGACCCCATCGCGCACAATCCTACATGGCCTCTCATGCCCACGAAGCTCCCTTCAGATATACCAAAGTTTGAAGGAAAGCAAGCGAAAGACCCAGGTAATCATGTCATGACCTTTCACCTGTGGCGCTCATCGAATAGTATCATTGAAGACATTATTCGATTGAGATTATTTCAACGCACTCTCACAGGAGTAACCATGAAATGGTACGTGGAGAAACCCTCAGCTTCACATGGAACCTTTAGCGCCCTCGCTACTACGTTCTTAACATATTTTTAGTTACCCATTCACCATGATTCCAGAATGGAATTACTGACTCATTTTAGACAAACCCTCACCATCCACATCTCAGACCATCTCCATGAATGGAGGCAGTGTCGCAGTTTATGTAAAGCTAAACTCGACGACCGGGTTCTCTTAGATTTGTTCTTGAAAACTCTTACGATGGAGATTTCAAAGGATGTGGCACAACATAATCCCACATCCGAATAGGACGCAATCAAGAAAGTCCAGAAGCTTGAGTTGATTTACATGTGGTCAGGATACATTTATAGCATCCTACCTAACGCCCTGCGCCTACAAACTTATCAAGAAGTGCCAGGCACTTCGAACTCTACAAACGGGCTAATTGGGTCAATGACCCAGATCTTCCTAGGCAGCAGCAGTCAAAATCCCGGTTACACATATAGTTATACCCAAAACGTGCCTCAACCTGGTTTTCAGAGTCATCATATGCCTCAAAAAAATTTGACTAATAGGGCGCAAGCGTATCACCAGGGAGGAACTTATCCTCCGACTCAGGGGAATCAGTACGCAGAAAGAAAAACTGTTTGAAGAACTCCCCTCCAATAGTCAGGTGCAAACCTGGGACCACATTATGCTCAGTCCCCATCACATGACCCACCTATGCAAAACAATGCATAGGTGAAATTTGTGCAGTCGTCCCAAAACCAACCACACCAATATAACCAGGAGAACTACCCTCCTAACGTGGTAAAGAAAAAATCCAAAAACAAGCCAAGAGGGAACCTTGGATAGGGGGGCACCAACCAGCATCGCCCACCCCGATCCCAGGATGGAGGAAACTCCAACCGGAATCAGAACCAGGAGCCAAGCAATGCCCAACGACAAAGAAAAAGGCCACATCTTCGAACAAACAATTCATTTTCTATATGCGGTGAGTACGGGTACTATACTCACCACTCTCCCGATCTCCCTGAGCTAAATAAGCTACAGAGTAACGGAGGACAAGGAGGATCTTCCTAGCAACCAACCGTGATGCAAGAACCTTTCCCCAACCAAGGGACGGTAAGCACTCACCAACAAAATACAGACGATTCTGGGAAAAGCAGCCATGAAATCTACATGACTAGAGAAGAGATGTTTTTCAAAACACGAAATCGCAACTACCACAACCCACTAGACACCAATACGTCAGGGGAAAGTACCAGTGTGCCAACTGCACCTTTGACCATTTCAAAGATGCCTATAGAACCATTGCCAAAGATGGGAAAGGGACCTAATAAGCGAGTAGGAAACTACTCCAAAGCGACCCATAATTATAGCATCGTGGACGATTTAACACAGTCTCGCGTGGCCATGTTAGCTTTGGAAGTTTTGCAGTCATGCCCAAAACAACGGAAAACCCTACTTTCCGCATTAGGCACTATTGACCCAGCCGATACGCGCCTAATGGCTTTTGACTTAGACAAAGCCACCCCCCGTCTTCCTTCTATGGTCGCCTTCCAGATACCAGTGTTGGTGTAGAATATCACTATCCACCGATGTGTCATAGACAAGGGTGCATCCACATGCATCATGTCAAAAAATGTTTGGCAGAAGTTAGGTTCTCCCGAACTAAAACCCTCAGTCATCACTCTTCGAGCATACGACGGTTGTCCCTCGACCCCCATTGGCCTCTACCAAAATGTCCCGGTCTGTTTAGCCGGAAAGACGATCCACATAGACATTGAAGTCTTGTATGCTCACTTGGATTACAACATACTCCTTGGACGGAGTTATATGTACGCCATGTCTACCATAGCCTCCTCCGTCTTCTGCATTATAATGTTCCCCTGCGAGGACCGCATCATTACCATAGACCAGCTGACACACAGTGAGAAGCGTCCCCTAACCAACATGAATTTAATTCTACCCTATCTAGATACAATCTCGGATGGTCTTCACGGTACGACCCCAGTATGTGCAGCGATTCAAGCGGAAACGTTAGATTACAGGGTCATGTTGGGTGTGGGCTTTGATTATCTTGTTTACTTTGTATCACAACATTTGACCCACAGCCCCGCCGATAGGCGCGCGCGCGTGGTGGTGGCTGTAGGTGGGGGGTCCGGGGGAGGCGGCAACACTTTCGGAGCCCCTAGCGGGGGCTTTGGGGGGGCCGGCGCAGCGAAGCTAAAAACAAATTTAAAATTGCCTTGTAAAAGTATAGTAATTTCTAGTCAATCTAGGCCGTTCATTAGGCAAATGATCTGACGGTAGAAGTTATGTTTAGATTAGGGTTTTTTGCCCTAGAAGGCAACCCCTCGTTTTTATGAGGGCATTGTATTGTTTGTGCATTGTGTGTGCTTGTATTTTTATGTATATTTTATGTGTTGCATTGCTCCATAATATATAATTTTCTAACAAAACATAAAGAACCCAGCAACGAATCACATAAACATAAACACAATGTTTATCCGGGAAAACCCCAAATCTGAGGAAAAACCCAACCAATGAAATTTCATTAACCATAGGCCAAAACCCTGACCAATCCGGCCAAGTGAGCCTTCACCGCTCATCTCCAGGCCTACATTACAATGAAGTCTTCCCAGCCTTTTTATAGGCTCCATTACATGCAATACCATGGACCAAAACCATGGGTGAAAAAACCATGTGCCCCAAAAACCACTACTATTTACCCTAGTCAACATTGACTCTACCCCCGTCATCCGTTCTAGGGTCATTCCTAGGAGATCCTCCCATTATCCCTGAGGCATCACCCGATGTCACAGGAGCCCCGGTATGCATGATGTCCACATCAAGCACTGAGGCTAGTCAGGACACAGACTAAAGCAATAATGACACTGAGGCATCAGCCACAACAGCCTCTATAGCCTACGTCGCCTCCCAAACCCCTTTCATCTACCCCCCAGCTGGCTTCGTCTACCAGCAAGTTTTGGCAACAATGGTATTACCCAACATATCATTGTCATTCCCAGTTTGGTACCTCGTTCCTCCTTCCATAACAGGAGCCACCCATGTTACTGCCACAGGGTTGAAGCCCCTCAATCCTGAGGAGCCCTCACCTGTCCAAGAAACAGTTGAGACCACCCCTGCAAAGGAAGTTTCCATTGCAAAACTAGTGATCACCACTAGGAAAAACGAGAAGAGAGGAAAGAATATGGTAACCCCCGCCATTCAAAGAGAATCACCAGTATGCGCCATATATGACGTAATAGGTCATCCTACCCACATCTTTCCAGAGTTGGATGAATTAAAACCACTCCTTGGGATCTGAGACAGAAATCGCGATGTCGCGTTCCCGTAAAAAGGAACCTACCACCAAAGGTAAAGGCAAAGCGTTGCGTACCAATCACGCATGCACTCTCTGCAGCAACTATGGGCACTATACCCACCATTTTCTAGAGATTCCGTGATATAGATATGCCTTACATGCCATCGAGCGATCCTATCAAGAGGATTCCTCCACCTAGGCATCCGGAAATGAACCCCGTACCATCCTATACGTGCAAGAAGAACAAAGGGTTGTATAAAGACCCCCAGTTATGCCCATTATACGTTGTATGCTATGCGATGAATGTGGTCACTTCCTCGAAGAATGCGCGGCCCTGGAGCTCATCCACAAATGGTATCCAATCGAAAGGGTTTACTTTGTTGGATTGCGGGCAACGCAATTCACATGTCCATTATGCGCCGACAATCACCTTTTGGAGAATTGTCACTATATACCTCGATTCCGGATAGCCCTTGCTAGCATTCGCTCAGCCATAGTCTGCCTTTCCCAAGAAGATGACATGGATGCTGAGTCCATGGGCAGCTCCATGACCCAAGTGGATGAGATGAGCGCATTCATCATGTTCTTGATGGCTGAAGAACGACCCACCAGGGAACCCCTATTTACCCCCAACCTCTCTCAACTGGGACGACCAGCATGTAAGTTATGCAAAAAGTCACACCATGCATCCATCCAATGCCCTGATTTAGCAGCCTTCCGGCACTGGTTCCCCATCAGACCTCAAACTGAACTCGACGGAACCTTCATTTCAAGGATATTTTGCCTTATATGTCTGGGCAATCATTATGAGCGACACTGTACTTATGCCTCCCAAATTCGTCCCACCATCGACATGATTAATACCATAGAGAAGAGACAGAACGAAATATGGGAATGGCATAAAAAGTACATCGCTAGATCAATGTCCCCACCCCCGCAATGTTGTATCAGGCAAGATAAGACAACACACCAACAAAGCATAACCCCGACCAATCCTAGGATAACATGCGGCCTATGTGATCTAAACAATCACCGAATCAACCAATGCAGAGAACTCAAGCCTCTTGCAAACAATCTTCGAATAGTCTCCTCTCCCTCAGAAACTTCTCTCAAACCAAGAGAAGATCACGCGCACTTATTGCCAGATTTGTTCATAATTTCACCATACGTTTAAGTGTGTACATCTCCCCAAGCTGAGAGTGGCACGAGCTGCATTGAGTCTACACTCCAACAAAGCGGTCGACACACCTAAGCCAACAATACGGAAATGGAAGCAGAAGACAACCTCTCCTACACTAGACCCTTTCCAAACATCCACATCAGGAACAACAAGTAGCATAGAATCTCACACTATCTACTCCATTGGCTCAGTGATACCGTGCACCATCTGCATTGGCTAAAATGACACACCATATTCATGCCCGCTAATGGAAACATTCAGGCACCTCTGTGGAAGGTATAATTTCCACCTACCAGAAATCGACCATCCTAGCGGGGAACCCAACCTTGCGTTCATACAAAATCCCATTACAAAGATTCTTCCCCCACCAAATGCCAATGACACAATCCACCACATACGATTGGTATCATTGCATGCTAAAGATAGGATTATCACCTCCCCCTCGTCCCAGGATTTCCACCGTACTCTTGTCGCGAAAGACCAAGGTACCTTGCACTTTTGCGTTGATATTCACAAAATCCCAAATTTGCATGCTGCCATCGAACTCCTCAATGACACCCAGCATCGAGAGCAGCACGTACTACAACTAGAGCTTATAGACAAAAATCTATGTCAGTCACTGCAGCACAACGAGGCCCACAAGAAAATGGTAAAAGCATCATTCGACCGCCACATCACCCCTCGCTTATTCACTGAGGGAGAATTAGTCCTCCGCTATGATGTCGCAAAAGAGGACTTAGGGCTAGGAAAGTTCGAAACCTTGTGGAAAGGACCCTATGTCATTAAACATTGCCTCCGACAGGGGGCATACATCTTGATGGAACCGGATGGGACCTGCCTCAGTAACCCCGTCAACGACCTTTACCTCAAGAAATTCTACCCATAAGGGCCAAGTCGGCCCTCATGGGTAGAAAGTACACAAATACTCAACCACTCAAATTTTTTTTGACCCAAATACTTATTTAAAAGCGCTCATAGTATCACCATGGATCACCAAAATTAACCCTCTTTCAAATTTGCTGATGGAGCATCTAGATGGTATCAAAATTTAGCCGCAGCTGCCTGGGTCATTTACCGCCCTTAGCAATCATCACTCTGTTCAAACAGGGTGTGCATCGGTTCAACGAAAAATAATCAGGCATAATATTACACCATCATTGGACTTACGTGCAATGCCCTCCATCAAGGAATACACCATATGCATGTCTACCTCGATTCCCAGTTAGTAGTATCACAGCTAAACCAAACATTTGAGACAAGAGATACACATCTATTTAGAAAATATTTGCGTGCCAAGAGATTAAGCAGACAATTTGACTGTATCACATTTTCACATGTACCAAGGATTCAAAACCAAACAATTGATTGCATAGCTAACAATATCCTAAACTAGAATGCATCTCGAATAAACCATCATGCATAAAAACAAAAAATCCATCAACATAACAAAATGCATAAACCGAAACAGGTGATACATCATGTAGAGCCGCAAAAAATATCTCTCATATATATATATATATATATCAAAATGTGTATATATGAGTACAAAAAATAGTGTCGTTGGCCCAATTTCCAGCCCACAGATACAAAATTCATAAAAAATAAGGGAAGCATCCTCATAACGGGTGCTTTCCCTGTCTACAAAACTTCTCTAGGGGGGTGCCCCCTCGAGAGGGACACCTGGACCCACCACTACTCTCGGTACCACCACCAGAGCTATCGTCACAACTGCAATCGCCACCCGACGTAGAGTGGGCCAATAATCCCTCTCACGGGCCATCACTGTCTCTAACCAGACCTCCTCGAATTCATCCATGAAAGCTCGGCATCCCCTGGGTCAAGCGGTCCACTTAACCCTATAAGTCCTCAAGAGCAGAAACCTGAGCTGTCAGTTCTGCAATGTGAGCCTCTGCCGCATCAGCACGAGCTCGCTCGACCGCAACCTCTACAGCTGCCGAGGTACTACCCTCCCCAAAAGAGCTAGCACCACTAGCAGGAACGCCAACACCACCACCTGGTACACCTGCATCACCTCCTCCCTAACCACCCCGAGGTCGTCGTGGAGGATTGTGGCCCACTAGTCGAACCACGGGGTGGCCCACCTCGCCAACATTTTCACAAGAAACCAAAATAATGTCAGTGTCACTAAAAAAACACATAAGTACATATATACCCAAACAAGTTCAGAAAACATATAAAACATACCTGTAGGCCCCCAAACATAACCAAAAGGAAGACCCATGTTTGGGTTGCCCTGGAAGTCCATTCCCGCATACGAGTATGGAAAAAACATCTGTGGGTTGGCCTCGAACCAGGCCTCTATCATGGCGTTCCAATAACGCCCCACCATGCCCCCACCGCCTCGCGGCATCACCGGAGCCCACGTCCTCATGCATGGCTCCCGTGCCCTGCCACTACCGGCCTCAGCAGCACCACCCTCTTGTACATGATGTTGCACAAGATGTTGGCATATGCAAATGACTTAGATGCACGTTGGACCTTGTTCAACTGCGACACCATCCCATCAAAACAAAAGCGGGCAAAGTCAAAAAAATTCCCGGACCTTAGCCGACGCAAAACTCCAACATACGGGCCAAACGCCCGATGTGGAGCAAACTACCTCGCCAATTGTACAATCACTGCAATAGCACACCGCTCTACCACATCTGTAACTGAGGCAATGTTGATTCAGCTCTTCGTAAGAGGCACCCCACCACAATGATTCCTCCGATCTATCCAAGTCCACTATACCTGAAGGGAGTGGATACCTCAGCACCTCGCCCTGAGGCAATACCTCGGTCACAAAATATATATTCGTCTCCAGACGGATGATCAGGTTCGTACCATGCAACACAAACATGTTGCGCCTCCTGCGCTAATATTGAATAATGTACCATAGTAACCGGTCCCGTGACCGAAGAAACTCATTCTCAGCAAAATTTAGAGGGCCCCATAATGAAGATTGACGTCGCGCCCCAGCATCAACATCTAAAGCCGTTCGAATCTTGGGCCAGTCCTTCTCCCTCCACACTAATCTTTCATCAACACAGGTACCCATCAGTACAGAGAAAAAACACAAAAGGGGAAAAAAACCACAGAATTTTGTCACCTCAGCCTTTGTGTGCCTGTCCCTCAGACAGGCGCACTTAACACGCGCCTGTATTTTTCACAGGCGCGCTAAAATTTGGGAACAGAGCACCCTCGTGCGTTTGTCCCTCAAAATTGCACGCAAAGAAGGCGCGCTTTTGCCCTGATTTCCCATGCAATCTACAGAA
This sequence comes from Pinus albicaulis, assembly GCA_034641835.2. Classification (NCBI taxonomy): domain Eukaryota; kingdom Viridiplantae; phylum Streptophyta; class Pinopsida; order Pinales; family Pinaceae; genus Pinus; species Pinus albicaulis. The sequence continues at coordinate 25,821 of JAXQQM020065991.1, read as the reverse complement.
AAAATCACCCAGAATCCGTACAAACCTAGTATGTACGAACCTCGACACCATCAAACTGTAAAAATTCAAATGCAGGACATCATGGGAGTTACTTGGGCATCATATCGCTAGTCCCTGGTACACAGGTTGACCACAACGACAATAAATTCTACGCAAAAACCTCTAACCTCTCAAAAATCAGCAAGTACAAATGAATTGAAATGAGGCCATATTCACCTATTGATGCCCTTTTCAAAAACTTCAGAGGGCCATAACAAGAGATCAGAAGGTCCATTTTGCGAACCATAAGTTGCACTGTGATCAACACTCCATGATGAACAGAAGTGACACCACACATTCGCTTTCCAGAAAAAATAATTTTTCAGCGCCGGCAAGTATGCCCTTTCTCATCTTTCTTTTTAAAGCTCATGCCTTTGAATAATATTTGATGAAAAGAAGATGCTTTGAATTAAGGTAGTTGTTTTTGCAGGAAAAAACTTGCAAACCATTCACATCACCATCTACTGAAAGTTCCAAGCAGGTATCATTATACCCCCAGCATGATAGAGTCCCAGAAAACTTTGCATATCCTGACATCATTTCTCCATCAGAAATAAACCATAGGGTATTCATATCCGACCATGTTTATCATCACCCCATCCTGCACATGATAAACATCTGCGTTGGTCGGTAGAGCCTCCCCTCCATGGCGCTCGCCATCCGCAGTAGACCATATCACAACAAAAGTGACGCCATGGACATACCAATTCAGTCTGGGAAGCACCTCATGCCCATCCATCCATCATGCATAAGGTCAAGTTTACCATACAAACTGAAACCCCCTTCTTGGACGACCAGGTTGTACAAGCAGATAAAGTGCACGCCATCATGCCTCACATTTGACCCACCATACCTCCACTAGCCTAATCCCATCTGCGATATATTTTCATCCGCTTCATCAACCTCGCACATGAGACCAACCAATGGGACCCCCACCCTCAACAAAACACCTTCCTCACACCATCAGTGAGCGAACACTTTCATGTTTTGGTGTACCCGTCTCTGTGTTTTGTACAAACCAAACCGCATTATTTTATTATTTTGGTAAGTGTACAAAGACCGCAAATGGTGCACTTCATCCCCTCACCCTCACATTTCATCTTTTCTCCCATGGCAACCGTCCCTAAACTCCCTTGGTCGGAGTATTTCACCCCCCACACACAAACCATCATGACATTCATAGCCGGTTTACACCCGCCCTAGAAGTCCTACCGACTCCAGGGATTTTCCCCTTCAGAAATAACTATGACTGCCGCCAAGCTGCTTAAGTATACTCCGGCCTCGAGCCACTGAATCCCCATCATCAGTTTTCAGTCACCTCTCACCAACATGCCTATGTTAAACCCACCACATCCAGGTCCCTGATCCCTCATATCGGCGACCCCTCGTTCGGTTGAGGCTTCCTTTTTGTCGACTTCAACACCTATATTCCAAAAAGGAAGTGGTACCTTGGATCACCCCTCTCCATGCAAAGGGGAATCCTCGGGTGGCACTGTGGGAGATATCATTGTCCACAGATGTCATCGATCCTCCTGACATTCGACTACGACAAAAGCTTTCATGTCAAGATGGTATCGTACCTTACAACCATTGCACTTTGATCGGATCTGTCGAAGACTCGTGCCTCCATAAGCGTCTCTTTCAGCAATGCTTACATGGGAAGGTCCCAGCCAGCACCTATGCATACATTGCGCAGCTATATGCCATACCAATTTTACGCATATGGGTACCACATTCCACCTATCGTCAAAGAAAAAAGGCCCCTATGGGCTTCAACTGTCGTCGTCAACAACCTACAGCATCACTACCATAGTAGTGACGCCGACATAACATATATCTGTCAATTTTGTTTAACTAACCATAGCATCACGAGATGGGACATGCCCGCCTCGTTGAAATTTTGTATATGTATTTTAAATTATATTTGCTTGCAGGGATCCCTTAGATTTGGCCATTCTTGGAAATGGTGTAGGGTGTGTTCAATCCCAAGGCTTCATGCAGGTCTCTCTCTCTCTCTCTCTCTCTCTCTACGCACGATACATAAAAGAAACTATAATGTATTTTGGCTATATAGTCCTTCTTAGACCTCACACATTAGGGGGCAACTGTTAACACTGGAAAATCGTATAGCAGAAGATGACATTAATTAATGTCAAGCCAAAGGATTTACAAGGCTAGAAGACATTACAGGATCTGGAAAGTATTTAAAAATCTCAAAGGTTTAAGGAAAATCAAATTTGAACTAGTCTTAAATGTTGTTTACGCGCATTATCCTTCGAGAAGAGCGCCTTCTGTGCACCTTTTGGCCCGATAAGCCCACATTCCTAAGAGTGGCGAAATGTCACTATCCGGGACCACATAAAGAAAAGGAAAAGTTACTCCTTACTTGAAGCCGCATAAGGACAACCACCAATGCCTCCTTAGACACTATGTGAGCACACAATGGAATATTTGGAGCACACAAAGGAATCATACCTCTCCTTTGGGTCACCATCCACCATGTACCAAGGGAGGGAAGGAGGATTTGAAATCCCCTATATAAAGCCACCATGAGATGAAGAATGGGTGATCACATTGTTATGCTGGCCAGAATTGCCCAAGCAATACCAGCAGTGTGTGACCTGGAGCTGAAGACAGAGGGGAGTCATTTTTTGGCCACCAAACAAGCTCAGTCCACATAGTAGAGAGAGAGGGAGACTGCACCGAGGCAAGCTTGGAATGAACAACATCCTTGCATCGGGACCTAGAACCATTGTCTAGGGACCCTTTGGCAAGAGGGTTAAGTATTATTCTCCTTACTTCCAGCGCTCAATAAGAGGGGCCTAGAGCCACCGTTTGCATTATTGTGTTGTTTGAATCGTTCAGAGCTTCTGTTTATTTATGTTTAGTTTTAGTTTTATTTTAGATTATATTTGAATTCTTATTTTTATATGTAGTATGCTCATTTACTCCACTTCTTTCTGCAATTTACCAATAGTTTAAAGGGGTAAAACACACCCCTTAAACTGGTGTGATTTCGTACATACGTGCACCAAATCCACCACAACAAGTGTGAAATGACATTAATTATGAGTACTTTACTTTAAGACTTTAAAATTACTTATAGCACTACCATGGTTAACCATGATTTTTTATCCACCATTGAGAATGTGACAAGTAAGTACCTTTAACTCAAACAATGCCACCTCAACCATTAGGGATGATGACATCCCCTAAAATCTGATTGGTTCTCATAAAATGAATTTTGATTGTACATTTTCCTTAGGAGGCCCATTTTAGACCTCAAAATTCCCCTAATGGTTGTTGCAGATGCACTCTCAAGAAAGGATGAGGACGTGGAAGCATTTGATCGGAATCTGGATTAGGGGCAAAAATTTTCCAAAAATTAAAAGTGCTCAAAATTGCACCAAACTAGAACGACCAGATTCGGCCTATTGCCAGGAAACCGGCGCAATTCGTTTCACTCAAAACAAAGTCCGTATGTGAAAGTTATAGCATGTTGATCACCATGTCAAACACACGAATTTTTAAAAAAATGGTCAAACAGGGTCAAAGGAAACAAAATTGGGTTTTCCTCCATTTTTGCCCAATGACACTGTGACAAGTGTCACTTCATGATTCACTGGAAAATATTGAAGGTGATATATATATATATATATATATATATATATATATATATATATATATATATTCTCCTAAGGGCGAATTTGAATTTTTTTTAAGGTTGGGGACAGTCCAACCAGAAGCTGACGCGTGGTGCAGTCAGGGGTTGCCACGTGTCCCCTCTGGTGGACCAAGGTCAAAGGTTGGATGAATTTCATATGGTGGTGGTCCGGGATTTTATTTCAAGTCCTCATCTTATAGAAATGGTCAAATTCAAATTATATATTATGGGCACATTTATTTGACCTATGGTTGAATTTAACCTAAGGTTTTAAACTATACATATGCACGTATATTGAAATGTTTGCAAAAAAATGTATGGAGGGGCGAAGGTCGAGGTTCGACCCCATGACCTCCCCCCAACAACTCTTCTACCTTACCAACGTGCCAAGTGGTGCTCCTTGTTACATGGAGTGGAGCCACATTTAATTAAACCATATGCATAACCGTGGCAGAGAGCGTTCCACTAACCGCGCCATTAGCGCACCTAAACTCCCACTAATATATGCTTGTCTATTAATTAAATTTGCTTAACATTTGGCAGGAATTTTGGTGGAGACGCAAATTTTTGCGGAACTCCATTTGTGGTGAGATTAACTGGAGTTCTCTCCAATTTTAGTGGAAATTCCTAGGGAAAATTTGAAGAAGAATAAATTTTGTTATTTTCGACCAATTTTGGCTCATGAAGAGTCATTATTAGATGATTTTGATTCTCTGAAGTGAGTGGAATAGGTTGCAGAGGCGTTGGAGCACTTCTGAAAGTGTTTTTTCCATTTTTAATATTAAAGAATCCCAAGGCCACCAGGAGAGGAGGTCATGCTTAGATCAGCTGGAGACCATTTTCAGAGATTGAATAGTCTATTTTTAGGTTTTTGGGTCTTTTGAATCCAATGGGGTAGGTTTCAAAGCCATTGGAGCACTCTATGTTCATGTAATCATAAATTTTACCATTAATCCCAAGAGGGCCTAGCCAATTGAAGCATGTCCATGGAGATGTAGCCCAGGAGGCGTGAACTCCGTTATCAACTATTGTGTAATGTGTATGTTGTGCATTATTTTTCTGCATTTTATTTGTTGTAAATGAGTTTTTAAAAGCTAATTAATCATAAATTTCTCATCAAAGACACATAAACCCCTTCACAATTGGCTAACTTGAGACATTCCCAAACACATATATTTTTAACCTGATGAGGTAGTTAGCATAACAAAACTAGTTTTCCCATATTTAGATCAGCATTGCTTTGTGCCATTTCTATTATCAAACTAGATTGGATAACCGAAGCAAGGGAGGAATGGAGGAATGAAGAAGAAGTGTGGACACTTATTCAAAAGTTGCAGCAAGATCCCAGTACATTTGATACATTTAGTTGGAAAAATTATTCCTTATGGTACAAATATTGCTTATATATTTGTAAGAATTCCCAACTAGAACAAAATATTCTTTTGGAATTGCACACCTCTCCCTTAGGAGGACACTTAGGATTTTTAAAAACTTACCACAGGGTGAAGAAATAATTTTTTTGGGATGGCCTTAAATCTGATATTGAAAAGTTTGTGGTGGAATGTTTGGTTTGCAAGCAAAATAAAGTCGAGACAATTAAGACCCTGGGTTTGTTAGAAATTTTTTCCATTCCAAGTCAACGTTGGGAGGAGGTTTCAACGGATTTTATCATAGGTTTACCTAAGTCCGAAGGAAAGAGTGTCATCATGGTGGTAGTTGATAGATTTACCAAGTATGCACACTTTTGTGCATTATCTCATCCATTTAAAGCAAGTACAGTTATGGAAACTATTTAAAAGCTACATGGAAACCCAAATATTATTGTAAGCGACATATATCCCATTTTCACTGGAAATTTTTGGACAGAATTATTTTCTTGTTTGGGTACTAAACTAGCTCATATATCATCTTATCATCCTCAATCCGATGGGAAAACTGAGATAGTGAACAAATGTTTAAAAGGATACCTTCTTTGATTTGTATCTGATAAAAAAACACACTAGGTCAGTGGTTACCTCTGGCTGCATGGTGGTATAACACTTCCTTCCACACTGCAGCAAAACTGACCCCATTTATGACACTTTATGGATATCATCCACCATCCATCACTTCATCCTTAAGAGAAAATTCTAAGGTTCAAGCAGTGGAAGATCACATTGAGCATCAACAACAAGTTCTCCAACTCTTAAAGGATAACCTAAATTTGGCACAAAATCGAATGAAACAATAGGCAAATCAACATCACAACGAGAGAAGTTTTGATGTAGGCAACTAGGTCTTTTTACGGCTACAACCATACAAAAAAAATGTCCCTCAAGCAAGCTTAGAAGGATAGTAAATTATCGCCAAAGTACTATGGTCCTTATAAAGTGTTGCAAAATATTGGTACCATGGCATACAAATTGGAGCTTCCTGCATCTTCCCGCATGCACCCATTTTTCTATGTTTCATGCTTAAAGAAGGTTATAGGTAACAAAATTCCAGTTCAAACAATATTTCTAGAACTTGATGAGGAAGGAAAAATCATAATGGAACCTTAAGCAGTCATGGAAACAAGAACTCGATAGCTAGGAAATCGATCAATTTCATAGTATCTCATCAAGTGGAAGAACTTACCCACGAAAGATTCCACATGAGAGGATGATAATTTTATACAAAAGCATCCAAAACTACTCAAGCATTGAGGGAAACACTTTTTTGAAGGAGAGGGGCATGTTAGGTCCCTATATTACTAGTGTAGTCCCTTATTATTGTTAGTGTAGCCCCCATATTGTTATTGTTGTACACCTATAGTCCCCATATTGTTATTATTGTGCCCCATAAAAGCCCATATTTTTATTTTTGTGCCCTTACATTATTATTGTTAGGTCGGATAGGATTATATTGTGACCCCATGAACTCCTATATATAGAAAGGAGGTTTTGACATTTGTGTCATCCACGAATTGTTGATTTATGTAATGTAAAGGAGGTTTCCCACTAGAAGAGGTTGATTTCTAAGGCGTTGATCTATCTTTTCTTCTATTTTGTGAGCTGGTTTCATAGCAAGAAGAGACCACAAAAGCCAAAGGGTTGGTAATTTCCAAATTCATCTCTTTCGGACGATGAAGAGGAAGAAAAGGTAGAGATTCAGCATTAACCATAGGCTTAAAATCAACAAGATTCCCACGCTGAGGGAGAACACATGAAGAAGGGACCATCCGAACATGCAGAGTTTTCTTCCAGCAAAACGATGATCCAAATTATTGTAATTCATAAAGAATAAAAAAGAGAAATGCAAGGAGCAGGAGTAACAAAGTGAAAACACGTCTCAGAGAGCTCAGACTCGGACAAGGAAGTGCCAAAATTTTCAAAAGGATGAGAGCTAGCCATCGTTCTGGCCTCTACAAACTTTGGGGTTTGGAAAAAAGTGCAAAAGAAAAAAAAGGTAAAAGGGAAAACCCAGTTTAACAGGTTAACGGTTCTTTTTTGGTAGCATGGCTACAATGAGTGCTTTAAGCACATACAATGGGCCTTAGGTAAAATATATGAATTCATTTATGAATCTACAAATGTAAATTTTTGTTTTTATTAATAGAAAGTTACGATTTTTCTCCAAAAATAAAGTTAAGTTAATCACATGGTGAATGGTGATTGAATATATTAGAGCAGGATTGGCGTGGAGAGTAGGGTATGGCGAGATGGTTCACATTGGTTTAGATGCTTGGTCGGGAAGTGGTAATGTGAACACTATTTCCCCATAACTAATACAATTCCTTGAAGTCTACGGAAAAAGGACATTGAATTAAATTGCAGACCTAGAAAATTATGCTATTTTTTTGTAAAAAATGGAAATTTTCTCAGGAACTTCAAGTCCCGGCACAATGGCATGAGGATTGGGATCTCTACACAAATTCACTCTTGGCTACACATGTGAGAATAAAGGAATGAGAGGGTGAACTAATTTGGTATCTGGCCTCACATGGAAAATACACACCAAAAAATGGTTATTCTTACATTTTTGCGGATCATGAACCGGATAGGACTGATTGGTGGTGGCGTCCTCTTTGGAATCTCAAAGGTCTGGAAAAAGAAAATATTTTTATGTGGTGGCTACTGTGTAATAAATCTCCCACATGAGACAATCTGCAACAAAGATCATTCCAAAGCCCAACGTGGTGCATATTATGCAAGAAAAATGAAGAATCAATCAATCATTTGTTCCTACAATGCCCCATAAGGTCCAAATATGGAATTAGATATATCAAATGATGGAAATCAATATTAGGTGGCAGGGAGAATCAATTCAAGAAGCACGAGAGACATGGTGGAATAGGGCTCATCCTACAAACCTTTGGAACCTGCCCCCTCTGGTTTGTTGGGGAATTTGGTTTTGTAGGAACCAAAAAAAAATTTCAAGGTAAGATAAAATCTGGAGCTTTACCTATTCTCATATAGTGGCAACTTATAACTTGATCCCTGAGGACGAAAAAATTCAGAGACACCGGAAAATAAGTGCAGAATTTATCGATAAGACAATTCCTTGGGAATATGTAGTATACCTAGGGGGGATAAATGGGGTATACCTAGGTGGGATCATATGGAGTACAGAGGAAGGTACCCGAGGAAATAATGTAATGTAAGGATAATAAATACATGGGCCATAATTAATAAATAAAGTGGTTAACCCACATTATCCAAGGGACCACAAGTAGTTAGGAAATAATGTGATAACCCCATGGTATTGGATGTATGACCCATGGTAATTACCCATGGTATTGTGTGTATGAAACCTATATAGAGGCTAGAGACTCTTCATTTCTAGATGTCAAGGATTATTGTATTGACAAGCATATGGCTTGTAGAGTGTTCTCCTTCCTTAAGGAGAGATTGTATGGTGTTGCCCTACCTCAAGGTTTTTCTTATTAATAAAGATCTAAGGATTCTATATTTTGTTCTTGCATTTGTATTGGGATTATTGGCAGCTATTAGGCATATTTTCTATTTTATTATAATTGCAGGTAAGATCTATTACAAGTGGAATCAGAGCCACTACATGTGGTCCCTTGCATAATGTGGGTTAACCACTTTATTTATTAATTATGGCCCATGTATTTATTATCCTTACATTACATTATTTCCTTGGGTACCTTCCTTTGTACCCCATATGATCCCACCTAGGTATACCCCATATTATCCCCCCTAGGTATACTACATAATATTTTGATGGTTCAACTCAACAAGAAGGTTTTGGTCGAGGACAAATTTTGTATTTAAAAGAAGATCATTATTACAAATGAAAATGGGTTTTGGGGAGAGGCACAAATAATCATGCAGAACTAAATAGCCTTGGAATTTTGCTCCTATTTTCCCTTGAAAAAGGATGCTGACAACTACAAATATTTGGTGATTCTAAACTTGTCATAAATTGGTTCAATCAATAGTCAATTTCTCACGTGCACAAACTCAGAAATCTGCTAGAAGAAGTATTAACATTAAAGTCACAATTTGACTATGTGATCTGTCACCATATCTACAGGGAAAGGAATCGTATTTCCGAGAGTTTATCCAAAGAAGCAACACAACAACATTTTGATATTTGGATGATAAAGGAGAAAATTGGACAATATTTCTATCATTATTTTCAAAGACCATTCATTGATCATCAAACACAGGAGGCAACACCAACATGATACTACACAACACATAGATGGATCTCTTTTTGTTTATTTTTCTGAATTTTAGAACTTATGTAATTGTATATATTTTGATGTTTATCTCAAACTGTTTACAATACTTTTATGCATCAATCAGTTTTGGAACTCTATATAATATGCGGCCTAATACGGCCACCAATTTTGAGATATGCTCCTTTTGCAACATCTACAACATATCATTTTCAATATTTTATACAATGAAAGTTATGATTTTTCCTTGGGAAAATAGAGAATGGTGATTTGTATGATTGAACCATATTTAACAAATTACATTAATAAATTAAAAATAATAATAACATAAAAATATTTTAACATTGAACCCAAATAAAATAATTCAATTCCACCTCAATTTATATCAATTTTATATAAAATAAAATAAAATATTGAAAGTACAAAACTTATAGTTTATTTTATTTATGATTATTACTAAAATATGTTTTGATTATTTCTTCCCGAAAAAAAAAACAAAGGAGAGCGCGCGCTCTGGAGACTGCTGCTACAGCCTGCGACTAGCTACGTTCGTTCTAGGACTCGCGCCCATGGAGGTGCAGGGCACTCCCCATGCGCCTCCCCCTCCTCCGCCACCCTCGATTGCTGAGGCCTTCAATCGCCCTTTTGGCAGGACTTCCCAAGAATAAACACTCAGAAGCTGCGAAGTTTGTCAAGAAATTGGACGATATACCAGAGATCTTCCTGCCTGCAGAAACCCCGATTCAGGTTGCCTTATCTCTGGAAAAATGAGCTCTCGTAGGCCAGTTCACCGGACTATGGCCATCACCCAAAACTACTGAGAGCTGGGTAAACAGAAACTGGGCGCCCTTGATCAAAGAAAGTGTTACTTCTTATTTTTTGGGGAGAGGATTCTTTCTCTTCGAGTTCTCTTCAAAGGATGACAAAGATCTGATATTCCAAAATGGCCCCTACTTCATGGGCCCTCAGGGTTTATATCTAAATAAGTGGACTCCGGATTTTGATCTTACAGTCGATGTGCCCAAAGCAGTCCCGGTGTGGGTTAGACTCCCAAATCTCCCAGTTCACTGCTGGAATTGGGATTCTTTGATGCATATTGGAAATGCCCTTGGGAAGTTCATTGATCGAGCAAACAACAAGGACCAATATGACTGTGCCAAGATCTGCGTGGAAGTATATCTGGAAGTAGGGCTGCCAGAGGCCATCAAAATCAATGTCGGAAACTGGTCGCATGTGCAGAAACTGGACTATGAACAACTGCCCTTCAAATGCCGAAAATTCCATGTCTATGGCCACTTCGCCAGAGGTTGTCCATCCAACATTGAGGCAAAGCAGGGGAAGGAGGACGGTTGGAATCAAGTCAAGCGCCCCAAAACTTCTCACAAGAAGACGGGAGGCCCTAATGGCAAAGGTCCTCATCAGGCCTCTGCTCAACAGATCTCGCCCAAGGCCGCCTCAGAAAACAAGTTTGAGCTTCTCAGCTCGCAACAAGAGGACACTCAGGAGGTCGAGGCCCAAAAGGTAGTGACTCCGGACAAAGGTAACCCTTCTGCCTCTTCCAAGGATGCAACTGTTGCAGAAAGCTCAAAAGAAATCCTTGTTGAATCCGAGGAAGAGGAGCAGGAGACGGAAGACTCGGAGGAGGAAGGAGAAATAGGTGACTCCCAAGCCTTTGTTAGGAGATCCACAAGAGGCCGCAAAACAGATCAGGAGAAAAGAGAGCAGGAAACATTCAAGGATAAGTTACACGGTAGCCAACCAACTCTGGAAAAGCTGTTAGCAAAAAATCCAAAGATGGCGAGAAACCAGCCTCAAGGCTCCAAGGGAGCCCAACAAAACAAAGGTAAATAATGAAAATAGTCTCCTGGAATTGTAGGGGTATGGGGAACAAATTCAAGGAAGAGGCCACAAGAAACCTAATAAGAATAGAAGCCCCGGACATACTCCTTATCCAGGAGACCAAGCTGGAGGACTCAATCTTCCTCCAGACTAGTAAAAAAATCTGGAGTAAAAGTAGAGCCAAAGCTGTCTCAGCCCGAGGTGCATCTGGAGGGTTGGGCACCCTTTGGAATGATAGTAAGTTTTCGTTAGTCTCTGAAACTTCTAGCACTCACTGGCTGCTCCTAAAAATGCAGCATTTAGTCACCAAAGAATTTTTTTGTCTCTTCAATGTCTATGTGCCGGTCAATGCTGCAGAAAAGAAGGCATGTTGGGACTCTCTAAGAAGCCAAGCAGATCTTGGGAACCTAGACAATATCATCATTGCAGGGGACCTCAATCTCACTCTTCACTCCTCAGAAAAGCGAGGAGGCTGCATTGTGCGAGATCCGGCAAGGGAATGGGCAGAGGATCTTATTCATGATTGGGACTTACTGGACATCAAGCCCTCTTCTGGTAAGTTTACTTGGTCGAACAAAAGAGTTGGCCCTGGTCATATTGCAGCTAGACTGGATAGATTTTTAGTCCAAAGTTCCTTTCTTCTGCTCGGATTAGATGCCAGTATGTAAATTATTCCTTGTAGCATATATGATCACAATCCTATCAAGCTTGATCTCCGGGCTCTCCCCGATCTTGGACCCATCCCCTTCAGATTCAGCCCCCTTTGGGTCAAGGAACCCAACTTTTTGCAGATTTTCAAGGAAATTTGGTCTCAGCCAGTCAATGGATCTCCTTTCTATGTGTGGGAGGAAAAGCTCAGAAGAACGAAATTTGTCCTAAAGAGCTGGGCCAAAACTCTTCCTAATCCAGCAGCTGAAAGGAAAAAGCTTCAAAACCAACTTGAAGCCCACCATCTGCTCTCAGAAGAGGCATACGTAACCAGAGAAATTCTAGATAAGGAGGTTCAGCTCCAACAGAGTTTCCATAAAGCCTGCCTGGCTGAAGAAGAATTTTGGAGGATTAAATCTCGCTGCCTTTGGCTCAAAGCGGGAGACATAATTCCTCTTTCTTTCACAAGCAATCTCAAGCCAGAAAATGCTTCAATTCCATCACTAAGGTCGAGGAAGATAACTCCATACATAAGGACTTTGCAAGTATCAAAAGAGCAGCTTTCCTGCATTTTCAGAATTTGTACAGTGAGGATGTGAATCTGGTTCATAACAATGATCTTTTGGACAGGGTCCCCCCTTCAATCACTGCTGAGATGAAACTCCTGCTAGAAGCTAAAGTCACAAAGGCTGAGGTCAAGAATGCTCTCTTTGCCATGGACCCAGACAAAGCCCCTGGTCCTGATGGGTTCTCCGCCAGATTTATCCAATCCTGCTGGCACATTGTGGAAAACGACCTATATAAAATGGTTCAAAAATCCCAAGACTGTCAGAAAATTGGAGGTAGTACAAACTCTACGTTCCTTGCACTCATCCCCAAGGAGAAAGGCGCTAGATCCTTCAGCAAATTTCGTCCCATCTCTCTTTGCAACACTGGTTATAAGTTAATCACCAAAGTTATAGCTAACAGGTTGAAATACCTTCTCCCCACAATAATCCCAGAAAATCAAGGGGGCTTTATTCATGGTAGACAGCTTGTGGACAATTTCACTTTAGTTCAAGAGGCAATTCTCTCAAGCTAGAAGCGCAAGGAAAAAGGTATGGTTATCAAAATGGACTTAGCTAATGCCTTTGACCGTGTTAGGCATAGTTTTCTCTTGAATGTTCTGAAAAAATTTGGATTTGGTGAGAAATTTATAAACTGGATTCAGGCCTGCATTTCGGAGCCATGGATTGCTCCCCTTGTAAATGGCAGAGCTGTTGGTTTTTTCAAAGCTTCAAGAGGACTAACGCAAGGCTGTCCTCTTTCTCCTCTATTGTTTGTCCTCCAAGCCTCTGTTTTAAGTTTTCATCTAAACAAAAAAATGCAAGAGCAGGAGATCTCAGGTCTTTCTATCGCAAGAGGAGTCAACAGTATCAATCATGCCCTATTTGCAGATGATACTTTGCTTCTGGGGATTGCTTCGATTCATTCGGCCAATAGATTCAAAGAAGCTATAGACGAGTATTTATTAGCATCAGGAAGCAGTATCAACAAGGGGAAATGTCATATTTATAGTTGGAATACTTCGCCCAACTTGCTCAGTTCCATTGCAAGATGTTTTGGCTTCGCAACCTCTTCATATTGGACTTATTTCAAATACCTTGGGCTCCCTATCTTCCTCAAGCGAGCCTTCAGTAGGGATTGGCTCCCCCAAGTGGAAAAATTCAAAATCAAGCTTCAGGCTTGGGGTTTCAACTGGCTTAATATTGCGGGAAAATCAGTTCTCATCAAATATGTCTTATGCAGTCTTCCCATTTTTCAGTTTTCTGTTCTTCTGGCTCCTGTTGGCATTATTAAGAGAATGGATCAGCACATTCGGCACTTTTTTTGGAAGGGGGGCAAAAACAACGAGAAAAAATTCCCTTTGGTTACTTGGGAGATTGCCTCCAAACCTCTGAGGGAGGGGGGTTTAAATTTCAAGGACCTTTCCCTTTAGAATACTGCCATGGGAGCCAAACTTCTTTGGAAAATCATCACGCCCAAGCCTGGCCGGGCCCAATTAGCATTTTGGAAGAAATATCTCAAAGGTTTGAGACTAAGATGCTTGGATGGTCCTCTCCCACAAGGCGTCTCCCCCTTTGCAAGACTCTGCGCCAAAACTGCTCCACTTATCATCTCCAACGCTTACTGGATTCCTGGAAATGGCAAGAAAATCAATATCTGGACAGATCGTATTATGAATCGTGACCCGATTGGTGACTGCCCCTCCCTGAACGCGCTGAGATGTTGGTTGACCGCTGCTGGGAAATCTACTTTGTGGGACATCTCCACTTGGGCTGGAATGCGTTGGACAGGTTGGGATTTTTTGGATGTGCCCCCGGAGCTTCTCCAGGACTGTAACATTCTCCGCTCCAAGTTGAATGGAATAGCTCCCACACATATGCGCAAAAGAGACTCGCGTGGCTGGGGTACGCTGGTTGTAGGTTACACTGTAGCTCAAGGCTACGCCATGCTCATTCGGAGGCCTCACGTCCCTCCAGACCCTGCTCCCTGGGCAGCGATCTGGCGTATTCATTCTCTGCCTAAAATTTACATGTTTTGTTGGATCTTATGCCACAAAAAAAATCCTTACTGATGATAAATTGCATAAACGTGGATTTTATGGCTCGTCCAGGTGCTCCTTGTGCAGAGAGAGTGTGGAATGTGCCACGCACCTAATGTTAAATTGTAAATTCGCTGAGTAGGTTTGGAAAGAGCTAATGGATGATTGAAACCCTAGTTTTGTGCTTCCCACTTCTATTACTGACCTCTTTGCAAATTGGCAGAGCAATTATCCCGACCCACCTCCCAAAAACAAAGTGATCAAAATCGCTTAGTCTACTCTTCCTAAAATCTGCTGCTGGCAGATCTGGTTAGAGCGAAATAGCAGAATCTTCAGAGACACTTAGCACGATGTCAAGGTGGTCACGGCCAAGATCAAATTCCAGCTAAAAGAGAGTTTGGGAGATCAAAAAGATGCTTCAAATCTAAACCAGATTGATTCTGTTTGGGGTGCCTCCCTAAATCTGCAATTTCATCAAACCATCAGAAATACTTCCCCCTCTGAAGACTAGAAAATAAGGGGGAAAAACAATGATGATTTTCAAGACTGGATCTCCACTCAAAAGGTGCACTCTCTCTTCTTCGATGGGGCATCAAAGGGAAGTCCCGGAAGCGCTGGGGCAGGAGGAATTGTTAAAAATGCTGAAGGTTTATTGATCCACCGCTTTGCATGGGGTCTGGGGATGAACTCCAGCATCCAAGCTGAGGCTTTGGCCCTCTTTCAAGGACTTAAGTTACTCCTGAACTTAGGGATCAAGGAGGCTAATATTTTCAGGGATTCCCAAGTGGTTATAAAAACCATGGTGTCAAATTCTTCCCCTCGGGATCTAAGATTGGCAAGATTGATCTCTAGAATCAGAAGCTTGGGGAAATTGTTTCAAAACCTGAATTTCTTCCATGTGTTGAGAGACAACAACAAAGACGCAGATCTTGAAGCTAATAAAGCTGCCCTTCTCTCTATTGGGGTAATGACAAGAGACGGGGACGAAACATGGGATCCAATTCCATAATCTGTCAGTTGAAATGTTTTAATGCTTTCTTTTGAATCAGTTTGTTTGTACTTTCAAGCTTGGGGAAATCACAGAAATCGATTACATAGCTGTAGACAAAAAAAGCTGGAAGCTGTCCACAAACGCCATTGCAATTCTGGCCATTGATACCTTTTGGGCACTGCCCCTTCTCAATGTAATCTGAAATCTGGCAATTAGGCCAAACAGTAATATAATCCATAACTTAGTTTTACGTGAAAGAAAAAAAATGTACATAGCTATAAATTTGCATTTTATTAAATCAATAAAATTTTCAAAATATTTATACACATAGTATAAATTTGCATTTTATTAAATCAATAACATTTCTAAATGTTTGTACATAGCTATAAATTTGCATTTTATTAAATCAATAACATTTTCTAAATGTTTATACATAGCTATAAATTTACATTTTATTAAATCAATAATATTTTCTAAATGCTTTATACATATTTATAAATTTGCATATTATTAAATCAATGCTTTGCACATAGCTATAAATTTTCATTTTATTAAATGTTTATGATTTAATAACATTTTCTAAATGCTTTGTACATAGCTACTCAATATATTTTCCATATAATTTGGAGAATGAATACAAATTTAAATTTTCAAATATAAAAAGAATTAAGTTTTAAAATATTAAAAAAAGTTATATAATAAAAAAATATTTATTAAAAACTAATGCTTTCAAATCTATTTTTGAATAATATAATTTTGATTATATATATGAAAATAAATAGCTAGAGAGTTTTTATGACTACACTGAATATTTAGAAAAGCAAAAAGAAGAAAGAGAAACACATCATAAACAAAAATGATCTACAATGCTTACAGAGCATAAAATCATATTATCTACAATACTTAACAATAGTTATAAATCATTAGAAGATAAAATGATTGTACTCGAGACTAAAATCCAAGAAATGAAAGATAGGAGGTAAGAAATAGAACACAAAAACAATTAATGGAGGAAAAAAATTGTGTAAAATTCATAATTCATCCCTAAGTAGCACCACGAAAAAACTAGATATCAAACTCTAGAAAAAAATGAACAAATTAATTAAACTGGATCGTGAGCGCCACAAAAGAGCCTTGAACCTTATAATCACTCGTATAAAATAAAAAAATGATGAGTACACATTAGAAATACTAAAAGAACAACTAAAAACTAACTCACAAATTCAACGAGGTTGGGAAAGATTCTTGAGCATAAACATAGACTATTATGTGTTAATGTAAGCTGCAATGACCACAAATTAAATATACTTTGTAAATATTCAAGTCTAAAAGTGTAAGGAATATTTATAAATAAAGATCTTATTCCAGAAGATTAAGTTGAATTAGGGAAATATGTCCAAAAGGTAAATGAGGCAAGAAAGGAAGGTAAACAATAAATCATTAGAAATAGGAAATATATTATTAGAGTTAAAGTCCAAAATAAAAGTGATAAATAGGAATTTGGAACACTCTAAATCCTCTTCTGGAACTGTCATGGTTTTCCATGGCGTAAAGGTCCTATGTTAAGTTGGATACCCTATATAGATGGGTTCATTCTTTGGTCTACCTGGAACAGGAAATCCTCTCATAGAGACTTTGGAAGTATAGCTTATTATATAAAAAATACTATTTCTCCCCACATTCGGCTTCATAAAATTTACCCCCTCAATCAATACATTTGGATTGAAATTTCTGACTCTAACACCAATAGGAATTTTCTTGCAATTTGCTTTTTTTTCCTATCAACTCTACCTTCTATAGGAAAACAACCCAGATAAGAACTGCCCTTTCATTACCTTAGAGCATGATATCCACATTATAAGGAATGAAGGAAACATCCTTTTACTTGGGAACTTCAATGTTAGAACCGCTACTAACCAAGCTACTCTATTAAGTAATAAATTTAAACCTAACCCCCTACGGGTTAATGAGGATTTTGATTTAGCTAGTAAATTCAAAATAAATTCTAAAGACATAACTAAGAACCTATTATGTACTGAGCTAATCAATATTTGCAGTTCCCAAGACCTGATTGTTTATAACATGATTAATAAGTGGCCTACCTCTGGCCAACAGATTTGTATTCATGGGACTGGCAATAGTGTTGTGGACTCTATAATATCTGATACCTAGGTTCTCAATCGTATTGCAAATTTTTCTCTCCTAGATGACCATGAGCTTGATTCTAACCATTGACCTTTATCCTTAACCCTAAGCCTTGATATGCACAATTGTCACATGTAAAAGAATGGTGAAAGCCAAAGACACTTTCGCTTTGAAAAAATTTAAATTGATATCTTCTTAAAAGATTTAACTAGGGATTTAGGTCTCTTAATGTATAATGATAACATTGATCACATCTACCACAAATTTACTACCACCCTCTTCACTACCATTAAATGTTTTTCTATCGAGGTATCATATAAGAAGAATAATAGAACTTCCAACCCTTGGTATGTTAAGGATTGAAAGTTTGCTAGGAAAAGGATTAGTGATGCTCCTAATTAAATTGTAAATATTGAAAAACTAAGTGTGTATAAATCTCTTATCAAAAGGAAGAAAAGGCATTATTTGACACCTAATCCTATGGGTTGGGTGTGCATATGTAATATTGTATATTATTTTAATATTAGGAAATAAGGAAGGCCAAGAGTCATTGGGAGATGAATCCCAATAGCCTCACCTCCATGTATAAATGCATGTACATTCTTCAGCTAATACATATTTTGATTTGAGGAGTTACCTCCTGGTTTGACATGGTATCGAGCGGTCCACTATGGCATTTTTTCTACGTAGTGTAACTCTCTCCTTTGCTCGATCAGGTTTTTAATAGCAATTTTCTTTGCTCCTATTGTGCTATCTTGTTGTCTTGCATTTTTCTCTGCAGCTACGACATTTGCAGTGCTTGCAACTCTGAAGATTCTGCAATTCTGCAGTTCCTGAATTACTGCAAATTGTAGCCCCTGCACACACCTGCAAATTCGATTATTAAAGTCCTTACATCTCTCGTCTTCCCCAACGCCTTCTCCATCACCCAGCTCCCCTCCCTACCTGCGCTAGCTCGACTCATGTTATATAACGCTCCTGCATGCTCTTGCACGCTATATCTATTATTACAAACCCCGCGCTGTTATTAATCCCTCGACTCATACATATTGTCACCCGCCTGTATATTGTATCGAATACATATCCCCTCCGCTTGTTATAATTCGATGCGTTCTGTATACAATACGACTTATTACGTTATGCAACGTTATGATAAGGCTAATGCATTGTAATACCTCCACGTTGTTTTAATAATACCACTACATATTCAATACAGTCCGCACGCTATATACACAGTCCGCCCACTGTTCAACTGTAACACATTGTGTTCCATTTATATATCAACGTTGTCATACTGTTGCACCACATATAATACCACGTTGACATTATATCATGCCCTCCACGCTGCATATAAAACACCGAACCGTCGCCCATACTTTTATACAATATTGTTTGGTGGTATTTTTTTAATTGTTTCTACAGCTCCGTCATATCACGCTGTTTGCTTTGGTATCTCTGTCATATTTCCGCGCAGTCATACAATACAGTGTTTATAATACAACGCTTGTTTCAATACCACTATTAGCTGCATATAACACCACCCTCCCATCTTTTGTTACCACCCTCCAACCATATATTACTGCCCTTACTCATATATAATATTCTCGCCCTTTCATAATACCGCCTACATTCACAATATAGTACCCATACATTTTTTTCTCTGAACAATATATATATATATATATATATAGATAGATAGATAGATAGATATTTTTCTTTTTTTGGTGCAGAATTCAGTATTTGCAGCAAAGATTTTTTGTCCCCTTTAATTGAGCAAATTTCCAGAGTTGAAATTTTTCTAGCATAATTTTTTCCAACAAACTAATGCATTCTCTCATCTCTATTGTTGGGGTGGTTCTCTCCAGCAAAGAGAAATATCTTGAATGGTCTCAGAAGATTAAACACACACTCATTTTAATGAGTTGTGGAGAGGAATCTGTGAAGGACAAGAACGAAATCCACCAGCAAAGCCCACTTCAGACAAAGAGCTCGCCATTTGGGAAAACAAGAACTGCAAGGCCTATGCCTTGATTGCAGCTTCTGTAAATGAAGAGGTGAGTCGCCATATTTCATCATTCTCAAATGCCTATGATGCCTTGAGCAAGCTAAAAGAACTCTATGACTCACATTCATAATTAGAAAATGTTCAATTGATGATTAAGCTGTTCAGTCTTGAAATGAAGAATGATGATCCCCTTGCTTTAGCTTCAGAAGTAAGATCTATAATGCATGACATTGAAAACACTGGTGTAAAAATGGACATACCTCTTATAGCATATGTTAAGGCATTATATCCGACTTACTCACATTATCTTGAGTCTTTGCAAGCAAGTGGAAACTTTCAGCATATCACCTTTGATACACTTGAGAAAAAGTTTGAAGAAAGAGAGAAAGCTTTTGGGAAGATGATAGTCCCTTCATCTTCCGAAGAGGCTGCATACTTGGCACATAGAGAAAAGAGTCATGCTCCAGATTCATCCAGAGGAAGAGGTGGCAGAAGAGGAAGACGAAGAAGAAACTTCACAGAAAGGGGGGGCAGACAATCTGACAAATCCAATCTTCATTGCACACGTTGCAATAAAGATGGACATGATGCATCCAAATGCAGAACACCATGGGAGAAAATTGAGCAGCAAAGAAATCAAGACAAAGGTAAAAATAATGACAAAGACAAAGGTAAAGCACCTGAATCCACTCATTATGTTCTAGCACATTGTAACAATGGAGTAACTGAAGACTTGTTTGATGTTTCATTTACTTCATGGAGAGATGATTGGTTTCTAGATTCAGGAGCAACATGTCACATGACATTTAGAAAATATTTTTTTGAAGAATTCACTGAAAAAGTTGATGGAGCAGTATATTTCGCAGATAAATCCAAACTCAAGCCATCAGGGCTTGGCACAGTCAGGCTTAAGTTGCCTGGTCTTCCATATCATATCCTACATGAGGTTCTATACCTCCCTGAGTTGAGGAGAAACTTGTTGTCCCTGGTCCAAATCCGCCAGCAAGGACACTCCATTCACTTGTTTGATGGCAAGGCGGAGGTCAGAAAAGCATCAGATCACTCACTTGTCATGGAGGGAATAGAAGAAGGGAGACTCTTGAAGCTAAAAGGTTCATCTGCTCATGCTCAAAACTTTGCATTCAGTTCACATCATGATGAAGGTACATTCCCATCAAGTCTTTTATGGCATGCTAGATTTGAACACTTAAACTATGAAAGCCTTCGTTTGTTGAAGAAAAATGGTGTTAATGGACTGCCTACAATTCCTAGAAAACCTAAGGAATGTGATGCTTGTATTCTAGGAAAGCATAGCAAATAGCCATTTCATGATTCACACTCCAGAGCACATAGAAAAATTGAGCTTGTTCATTCAGATTTATGTGGCCCTATGCCTATTGCTTCTGCAAATGGAAACAAATACATGATGACATTTATTGATGACTACACCAGAATGTGTTGGATTTACTTACTGAAGAATAAGTCTGATGCTTTTCAAACTTTCAATAATTTTCATGCATGAATTGAAAATGATGCACAAACACATATTGGCTCTCTACGTACTGATAATGGAAAAGAATACACTTCAAACGAATTTGAAAATTATCTTCGTCAACATGGAATCAAACATCAAACAACTATGCCATATAATCCCCAACAGAACGGTGTAGCTGAAAGAATGAACAGAACTATCTTAAATATGGTTCGCTCCATGTTATTTTTCAAGAATGTGAAATTGATGTTTTGGGTTGATGCAGTTCTATGTGTTGTTTACATAAAGAATAGGTGTCCTTCAAGTTCAATTAGAAACAAAACTCCTTTTGAAATGTGGCATGGCCACATTCCTTCGGTAAAGCATTTCGGGGTCTTTGGGTCCACCTGTTATGCCTTGATACCCAAGGGTCAAAGGAACAAACTTGGTGCTAGAAGCAGAAAATGTATCTTCTTGGGGTACTCCAATACCTCCAAAGGATATCGTCTCTATGATGAAGCAAATAAGAAGTTTGTAATAGCAAGAGATGTCATATTCCTTGAATCTTCCAAGAGTGACAAGGTTGTTGAGTGGCAACTTGATCGCCTGGATAGATTCACACATGCAAAGTCTTTCCAAGAATTTGATAATCAGATTCCACATCTTGAAGGGGGGATTCAGATATTGAATCAAACTGTGGAATCATGTCCTGAAGCACTCTCTCCCCCACATGAAGAAACAACCACGGATGACACATTGGATGATGTGATTGACAAAATTGGGAGATTGAATCTTGAATCAATCCCAACTCAGTCAAATGACCAGCCTGGGCCATCTCAGAAAGGTCCTCCCAAATGGCTGACAAAGACACTGGAGAATGTTCATCCTGATGAGGATGGAAAAACAGGAACAAGAAGTTCCACTCAACAAATCGAAGGTGATGTAGATAATTTTGATTCTCCTATTGATATGGATATTGCTTATAATTGTGAATTGAGTTTGTCTACAGATCATGAACCAACTTCCTTCAAAGAAGCCGCTTCTCATGATGAATGGAAAGAAGCGATGCAGAAGGAGTATGATACCTTGATAAAGAATGGCACTTGGAAGCTGGTTGATCCGCCTTTGGGAACGAAACCAATTGGCTGTAAGTGGGTCTACAAGAACAAGTACAAAGCAGACGACTCACTTGAAAAGCACAAGGCCAGGCTTGTGGCAAAAGGTTTTGCACAAAAAGAAGGAGTCGATTATGAAGAAAATTTTTCTCCCACAGCAAAATGGACCACCATCCGGACTCTCTTTGCCTTAGCAGCTCAAAATGGATGGAAAGTCCATCAGATGGATGTAAAAACAACCTTCTTGAATGGAGATCTAAAGGAGAAAGTTTATATGTCCCAGCCAGAAGGATTTGTGATAAAGGGTCAAGAACACAAAGTTTGCAAACTTGTAAAATCCTTGTATGGCCTCAAGCAAGCACCACAAGCCTGGTATGAGAAGTTAACCGAGCATCTTCTGAAACTTGACTTCAAACATTTTGATCTTGATGATGCAACTTTGTTTGTTAAGAAAGTTGGAAAAACAGTTGTATATCTTGTGGTATATGTAGATGATCTTTTGATAACAAGAAACAATGAGAGCTATATTGCATCCATGAAGAAAGAGTTGAAGAAAGGTTTTGAAATGACTGATTTGGGTCATGTTCATTACTATTTGGGTATTGAAGTAATTCAACATCCTAAATTCATATTTCTTTCTCGAAAGAAGTACATTGGAGATCTCTTGAACAAATTTGGCATGGATGACTATAATCCCTTAACCACTCTAATGGAACAAAACTTGAAGCTCACATCTATTGAAGGGAAGGAATTTGAGGATGCAACTAAGTATAGACAGCTTGTAGGAAGTCTTATCTATCTGACCACCACCAGACCTGACATTTCATTTGTTGTTGGAATCCTCTCAAGGTTCATGCAAAAACCTTGTGAAGGACATTGGTCTGCTGCAAAAAGAGTGCTAAGGTACTTGAAGGGGACTCAAGACTTTGGACTCAAATATACACAGGTAAGCGACTTCAGCTTGATCGGATACTCTGATTCAGACTTTGATGGCGACAAAGAAACAGGGGTGTCTACTACAGGTTACACCATGAGTCTTGGATTAGGAGTTGTCTCATGGAGATCACGCAAACAGTCAGTTCCAGCAGATTCCACGACCGAGGCAGAATATGTGGCAGCAGCTGAAGCAACAAAGGAAATTGTGTGGCTCCGAAAAATCCTGGAATATTTGCAGATGAAACAAATGTATTCCACACCACTCATGATCGACAACACTTCTGCAATAAAGTTGGACAAGAACCCAAAGTTCCATGATCGAACAAAGCACATCAATACAAAGTACCATCTAATTCGACATCATGTTCAGGCCAAAACCATCCATCTACATCATTGTTCCACAAATGAGCAAGCTGCTGATATCTTCACCAAAGCACTTGGAAGAGAAAAGTTTGAAAAGTTCAGATAGATGCTTGGGCTCACCAACATCCCTTCGGATTAAAGGGGGGACTGTTGACACCTAATAATCCTATGGGTTGGAATATATGTAATATTGTATATTATTTAATATTAGGAAATAAGGAAGGCGAGAGTCATTGGGAGATGAATCCCAATAGCCTCCTCCATGTATAAATCCATGTACATTCTTCGACTAATGCACATTCGGTTGAGAGTTACCTCACGGTTTGACGAACATTATAGAAATAGAGGCAAGAGCATAGGCATCTTCTTAACCTCTCTAAATTTGAGCCTAGAAAGTTTTGGAGGAATATCCTTGTTCGTAAATTGAAAGAAAATAATTTGAATCCCTTAAAGGAATGAGATATATATTTGAAGAAACTTAATGTCTCCCTAGACACCATGGGCATCATCAGAAACACTTCTATAAAGGAAGATACAATTTCTTTGGAAGACGTGGAGATCAGAATTAAGAAGCTTGCTAATGGGAAAGCTAGGGATATTGAAGGTTACCAAACTGAAATTCTCAAAATGGGAAGGTCCATCCTCATCCCGCATCTACACTAACTCCTTAATTTGGCGGTAAAACACGACTTCCCTAAGTTGTGGACCTAAAACCGTATTGTGCCTATATTTTTAAAGCGGGGATAAAAGGGTTCCCTCTAACTATAGGACTATCATGATTAGCCACATTTTAGCCAAATTGTATGGGCTCATTTTGGAAAATAATATTAGCATCTGGCTTGAATTCATGGTAAAGAGACAAAGAGAAAGATGGTTTTAGGAGGCATCACTCGACTATTGACCACCTTGTCGCTCTTAGGACCAATGTCAAGGAATATTGCAATAGTAAAACTGATTTCTTATGTTGTTTTGTTGAATTTAGAAAAGCATTCAACACATTTCCTTGGGAGAAGTTATGGAAAAGACTCGATGAGATAATGGTTCCTCACGAGCTAAGGGCTACTGTAAATAGGTTATACGAGAATGTTATTGCCAAGCTTAAAATAGCAGTGTTGGTGCGAGGAGATTAAGGTAAAAATATCGAGTTAAGAAAGCGTAAGTGTTGAAGATTGCAACAAGAAGATGTGGAAGGAAGCATCCTGAAACATCTTTCTACGATCCTAGTTGGAAAATAATCACCTAAACTAGGTGGGGCCCACACGGGTGATTTTTGGCGCAAAGTCTATTTTTAGACTATGTCTATTTTTATACATGTCGATCATATTCTATGAGTTACGGGATGCTATTTGTGGATGGTTGGTCAAGTTGGAAAAATAGATGGACTTCTATTTTTAGACATATTGGGCGGAATCTATTTTTAGATTGCCAGTCTAAAAATAGATATGTCGAATACTATTAGCTCTTAATAATATTTGGACTCTAAACATTATCTTATTCTCTTGGAGCACTTCAGTTAAGTGCAAAGATGTGGCACAGGAGCTGACAGAAGGAATTACACTATTCCTGAGGGTTAAGTGGAGCTATTGCATGGATACTTCAGTTAGAACTCATGTGACAGAGTTTGGTGGAGTTGATTGAGGAAGTTAGTGGAGTTGTATTCAGTTTAACTAATCTAAACATAGTTGAGCTATTTGTATCTAGTTTAAATGATTGATACAATTAGTGAGAGTGGTGTGAATTAATTATTAATTAATTCACTAATTATAAACTCATTAATCAACTAAAGAATACATCAGTTAACTTCAGTGCATGGACAGTTTCAGTGGAGACCGGTGCAAAGATAGGTGAAAGGGCAAGTGTGACTATCAGTTGTGACTATAAGTGATGCATGGTTTGCATCCAACACTTAGTATAGATGCCTATAAAGACTGCATGAGCAAGGCTGGGGTAATCCATTCTCATCAAGAGGCATTCTTCAGCAGGGATTGCGCAGTAGAGGCAGGCTAAAGGTTGGCAAAGATCGGTGCATGGGATTTGCAAGATCGGGCCTGATTAGTGTGTAGCAAGTGGAGATTATACTGAGAGCTTGTGAGGAGCTTTGTATGATGATTGTTACATGATCTCTATGACATATATAATATATAGATAGTTGGGGGTTTTCAGCTTTAAGCTTTCCCATTACATACTGTGTTCATATGTGTGAATTTTTATGGTTTCAATGTGTGCATGCAATTGATTTTATTTCCGCATGTGATGATCAATGGTAGAAGAGATTATGTATTGTGCATGAAGATAAAATAGTGTGTGATCAAGAGAATCTCGGTGGATAACATATCAGTTATTCAAATTTCTACAA